>CAUDMG010003297.1:3365000-3367500 GCA_958450375.1 Homarus gammarus | reverse complement strand
ACACGGGGTAATAATATATTGGATTTAGTTTTGTCAAACAGAGAAAACCTCATTAGCAATGTCGAGGTAGGGAACGAACTTGCAAACAGCGATCACAAAGAAATTCGATTCCAGTTAGATTTTCAGGGCAGACGTAAGGAAAATTCCACTAAAGTACCAGATTTCAGAAGGGCAAACTTTGACAGTTTAAAGAGGCAGCTGAGAGAGGGGGTGTCGCGCTTGGCCGTGAACCTGACAGATGACACCGACCTGATAACGAGATCTGAGATTGCCGAGTTCCACGACAATTTAAATAGTGAGTTACTTAATGCACAAAGGCAGAACATACCATACAAAAAACTCAGATCAAACAACAATGACCCTAAATGGAAAAATAATTATTTAAAGAACATCATTGGTCAAAGGAAGGCTATAGGTAGAAGGATAAATCGTGGCGAAATTCACCTCCGGGACTATTATAGGGTATTGGCGAGTAGGGTTAAAACCGAGATAAGGAAAGCAAAGAGGAATAATGAGGTAAGGATAGCAAGGGAGGCAAAGACAAACCCCAAAGGATTCTACCAAATGTACCAAACTAAAACACGAGAAAAGATTGGACCAATACGGTCAGACTCCGGCGAGCTCACTGATAACGACGGAGAAATGAGCAATAATTTGAATAAATATTTTTCAACGGTTTTCACCAGCGAAAAGTTAAACATGATACCCGAGGCACCGACTCTATTCAGAGATAGTGAAGAAAACAAATTAAGTGAGATAGTAGTGACTAGTAACGATGTTAGTAAGCAAATAGACAAACTAAAGCCTAATAAGTCACCTGGTTCCGATGAGATATTTGCCAGAGTATTAAAGGAATATAAGGAAGAGCTTAGTATGCCCTTAGCAAAGTTGTTTAACATGTCCTTAAAAACAGGTGTAGTACCAGAATCCTGGAGGATAGCGAATGTAATACCGATCTTCAAGAAGGGGGATAGATCACTATCCTCTAACTACCGCCCAATCAGTCTAACATCTATAGTAGGCAAATTACTGGAAGCAATCATTTCAAACTCTATTCGAAATCACCTGGAGAAGCACAGATTGATCAATGATTCCCAGCATGGCTTCACAAGCGGACGTTCTTGCCTAACTAATCTATTAACATTCTTTTCATCAGTTTTCGAATCAGTGGACGAGGGGCACAATTATGATGTGGTATATCTCGACTTTAGCAAAGCCTTCGACAGAGTACCCCACGAAAGACTAATTAGAAAGGTAGAAGCTCATGGCATCAAAGGTGACATCCTTAAATGGATTAGGGCGTGGTTACAGGACAGGAAACAGCGAGTGAGCATTAACGGCACTAAGTCCCATTGGAGCAACGTCACAAGTGGAGTTCCCCAAGGCTCAGTACTTGGACCATTATTGTTTATTATATATATAAACGACATAGATATCGGCATAGACAGCAACATAAGCAAATTTGCTGATGATACTAAAATAGGACGTGTTATCAAATCTGACGAGGACTCGGCAAAACTACAGGAGGATCTAAACAAATTTTTCGAATGGTCTGAAAAATGGCAGATGAAATTCAACATTGACAAATGTAAAGTACTCAGTATAGGAAATGTAAACAGGGAAACCAGATACCAGATGAACAACGATGCCATAGAGAAATCCGACTGCGAGAGAGATTTAGGAGTAATGATAAGTAGGAACCTTAAGCCAAGTAAACAATGTGTTTTTGCTCGTAACAAGGCTAATAAAGTACTTGGGTTCATACAAAGGAGTGTTAGTTACAAGACTAGCGAGGTCATCCTAAAACTGTATCTTGCTCTTGTGAGACCACACCTGGATTACGCAGTCCAGTTCTGGTCACCGTATTACAGAATGGATATAGAATCCTTGGAAAGAATTCAGAGGAGAATGACAAGACTAATCCCGGGTATCAGGAACCTTGAGTATAGAGACAGGTTAAAGCATCTTAATTTGCACTCCCTTGAGAGACGTAGAGCGAGGGGCGACCTGATAGAGGTGTATGAATGGAAGGCAGGGCTAAACAAAGGGGACATTACAAAGGTACTCAAATTATCCAACCAGGAGAGAACTCGTAACAATGGTTTTAAATTGGACAAATTTAGATTTAGGTGTGAAATAGGTAAACACTGGTTTGGAAACAGAGTAGTGGATGAATGGAACAAGTTACCAAATATCATCATTAACTCAAATACGCTGAATTGCTTCAAACATAGGTTGGATGCTCATATGAGCAATAGGGGTTGGGTGTAAACGGGACTGCCCAGTATGGGCCAATAGGCCCGCTGCAATTTCCTCCATTCTTATGTTCTTCTTCTCTCTTCATTCTTATCTATTTCCCTCCCCCTTCTCCTCAAGCTCTTCCCTCCCTCCCTCCCACCACATCTCCTCTCTCGAATCTTCCCTTTAAAGCTTTCTAAAAAATTGTGTGAACGGAGGACGTGACAGCAATCACTACAGCTCATGGGTGACTGTTATTGTC
>CAUDMG010003297.1:3357500-3360000 GCA_958450375.1 Homarus gammarus | reverse complement strand
GGAGAGAAGGAGGGGGGGGGGGGGTGGTTAAGAGCCACCTGCCCCCGGCTGATCAAGCTCTTATACTGTAACGGGATGACTTAACCATTGTTTACTGAAGGTGTTGTTGGAGGTAGTGTTGCAGCCTCCACCACCACCACCACCTCCACCACTATCGCCACACCACCACCACCACCTACACCACTATCGCCACACCACCACCACCACCTCCACCACTATCGACACACCACCACCACCTCCACCACTATCGCCACACCACCACCACCACTATCGCCACACCACCACCACCACCACCTACACCACTATCGCCACACCACCACCACCACCACCTCCACCACTATCGCCACACCACCACCACCACCTCCACCACTATCGACACACCACCACCACCTCCACCACTATCGCCACACCACCACCACCACCTACACCACTATCGCCACACCACCACCACCACCTACACCACTATCGCCACACCACCACCACCACCACCTCCACCACTATCGCCACACCACCACCACCACCACCTCCACCACTATCGCCACACCACCACCACCACCTCCACCACTGTCGCCACACCACCACCACCACCTCCACTATCGACACACCACCACCACCTCCACCACTATCGCCACACCACCACGACCACCACTATCCCCACACCACCACCACCACCACCACCACCACCACCACAACCACCACTAATATTACCACCACCACTATTATTACCACCACCACTATTATTACTACCACCACCACCACCACCACCACTATCCCCACACCACCACTACCACCACCACTATACCCACACCACCACGACCACCACTATCCACACACCACCACCACCACAACCACCACTAATATTACCACCACCACCACCACCACTATTATTACCATCACCACCACCACCACTATTATTACCATCACCACCACCACCACTATTATTACTACCACCACCACCACCACCACCACCACTACTATTACTACCACCACCACCACCACCACCACTATCCCCACACCACCACCACCACCACCACCACCACTACCACATGTTGTGTTTTGATGGTGGTGAATGAATGATCCAGTCACGAGTACTGTATCATAACGCACCCCAGGCAGAAGACGAGCGAACGAACGTCTGGCGATGTATACCAAAGGTGGGGGTGTGGGGGGTGGGAGGTTGTCAATGGGAAATAGAGAGGAATAAATTTGAGCTTATATGGAATGGTTATGGTGGTGTGTGTGTGTGTGTGTGTGTGTGTCATGGGTCCACAGTCATGGTCATCTTCAGCAGCTGTTATGCGGGTTGGCCACACTTCCACTAACAACCTCTACCACACCCATACACTCACCTGCCTGTCTGTCTTCCTGTACAGTATAGTCACTCCTCAACACTATCTTGTGTCCCCCATTTCTTCAGCTCAGTCTGGCGGAACATTTGGACTGGTTATGAGGCAGAAGAGACGTGAGGCCACACAATATATCTACCACAACATGATTGATTATGTTCAAGCTCTCTCGTGTGTGTGTGTGTGTGTGTGGCCAGACCTTTCTCAATATTTACCTTTGATAATTAAGAAAGGTATAATTAGCTACAAAAGTTACTTGAAGCAGTTACCCGTATTCACAACTCTTCACTTACGAGAAATATTAATCGTATTAACCTTTGAGAATCTTGGCTCTTGACTTTTCAAAAGTTCATAAGTAAGAAATTATTTCCCACAACAAGAAATGAAAACATATCTCTTGATTTTTTTTCTACTTAGATGGCCTCCAAAAATGTCGTCAAAACAAACACTCGACTCGCTGGATCTTTGTACAGTATTTTGTGTTGTCTTAAATATGACGTAAGGAAACTGTGAGAATCATGGTATCTTCTGGAGTGTCAACTTAAGGTAGCCACAACTTCCGCCTCCAGCCACTGATTCTACTACCGTAACACGACCCAGAAAATACCCCCTCACCCACCAACACCACCACCACCCTCTCCTCTCTCTCTCCCTCATCAACGGTGTGTGTGTGTGTTTGTGTGCCGCCATAACGATCTGATACAAGAGGCCATTATTATCTCCCAGTCATTACTTAGAAACGTCACTCTGGAAGCCATTACCTACGTGTGTGTGTGTGTGTGGTTGTGGTCGTGGTCGTGCAGGCAGACATGGCAGCGCCGCCACCCGGTATGAGGAAGCTAAGGGTTGCCACAAGTCGCTAGCTCCACCTCCACCACCTCTCGCAGAATGAAATAGCTAAGAATTACTTCCGTCGTCAACGCATCTGTTATTTACAAGTGTCATGAGCGAGAAGAGCCGCGGGTTATTTATCAAAGGAGGAGAGAGACACGCAGGCAGGGAGAACTAGGCGGCTGAGGATGGTTGGCAGGGTGGATAGGAGGGAGACTTGTGCGCCGCCATTCTCACACTCCACAGCTGGCGATTTAAATGCATTGGAACCCGGATACTGTTGTGCTGTACTTACGACACTTCTTTCCTGCCACGCTTAATTC
>CAUDMG010003297.1:3237500-3352500 GCA_958450375.1 Homarus gammarus | reverse complement strand
TCATCGTGGGGAACCTCTGAGACACCTGCCACTGACCCCGGCTATAACACACCTGTAATATGACTGGATCACTGCTTGACACCTGTTAAAGTCTCCTGTGTGGGAAGGAAGGGTCGAATACCTTCCTGATGGGGATGTGGGGGTGCTGTAGGAGGTACTGTGTGTGTGTGTGTGTGTGCGTGTGTTGGTATCGAGGAGGAAGGTAACACATAAGGAAAATAAGGGGGGGGGGGGGGTTGGTGGTAATGAAGACGTGTACAAAGTGGTAGTCCAAAATCGTCATCTCAAAGGTTCGTTAGTTATATTTTTCTTCTCAGTGGACAGGTAACAACACATCACACCTTTTTACTTACAGTTCGACACAGACAAGGTGAGAAAGGTGACGTTGTATCTCTAGTGTGGGAAATTAATTAGACAGCAGGAATATTTATAAATCCTCGCCTGTGTTGTGTCTTAGATCACCTGAAGATTGGCCTCCTTCCCCAGCTTATTTCACTTGATGATTAAACACCCCAACTCTACCAAGGGGGTTAGGTTAGGTTAGATTAAGTTAGGTTAGGTTAGGTTAAGTTAGGTTAGGTTAGATTGAGGAATTTAAACGTAGACTTAGACTCGTCCTCAACATCCGTGATGAGAGGAAAAACTGAGGTTATGATGTGTGAGGGAGGATGGACCAGGGAGGGTGGACCAGGGAGGGTGGACCGGGGAGGGTGGACCAGGAGGGGTGGACCATGTGTGCTGTATACGACCCCTCCTGAACCAGCTGATGACCTTATTTGGCTGCCCGGGACCACCGCCTTCCCTCCGTGTGTGTGCACGCAAGGTGTACGTGTGTGAAGTAGTGTGTGGGTGTGGGCGTGGGAGTATGTGTATCAGAGAGTGGATATGTGTGTGTGTAGATGTGAACGTGGGTGTCGGCAGGGCGTATGTACTCGCATGTGTGTGTGTGTGTATCTGTGCATCTTTGAGTGTGTGTAGGTGTGGGGTGAAACGTATATGTACACGTAGAAGATGTGTGGGCGTGGGCGTGGTACACACACACACACGCCCGGGCCGTAACACACTGATAGACTATAAACAAAAAAAAAGGTTAATCTTAGTAGAGCCACCTGAGACTCACCTGGGTGACCTTGTGCTGGTCCACCTGAGTCTGGGCACTGACTTTCTCCCCCCCTCCCCTCTGTGCCTCCTGAGGTTGATGTTTGGTGCTGAGTGTTGATGTCAGATGTTAGGTGTTGATGTCAGATGTTTGGTGCTGAGTGTTGATGTCAGATGTTGGTGTTGATGTCAGATGTTGGTGTTGATGTCAGATATTTAATGGCCTTTTAGGTAGTTGTAAATGTTGATGCTGATATTCGATATTATTGCTATGTTAGGCAGTTCAAATCGCTGGCATTAATCGTCAATAATGTTGTCAAGGAAGTACTGACTGTTAATGTTACATGTTGATATTGATGTTAGTATTAGTCGTTGATGTTAGATGTTTATTCTGGTGTACGATGTTGAATGATAATGTTGTAGGTGAAGGAGTTGCAACATAATGTAATATAATAGATTAAAAGTTCCGTTAGTAACTATTATATAACATAAGGGTGATTATCATCTCTATGTATGTGTTGTGTAAAGTATGTATAGTTAATTAGATACATAAAGCAACACAGTTATATAAATTTTGATGCAGAAACCAATTATATAATTTTTCAATATATATTCAGCACAGATATATACATTCTTAAAAATATATCACCACATTTATATAAATTTTCGATATATATTCAACACAGATATATTTTTACTACATATAATCACCACAGTTATGTAAATTTCCACTACATAAAAATAAATCACTTCTGAACATCTTTGAACATCATCAAAATGTTCATCTGCACAACACCATCACGACCAACAGCAGTCTACAATAACACATTAACACTCCATTACTACCTGCCGCTGGTGTGAACGGTCCCCATTACCTCAAACACGCCATTCAGCCTCACCAATATTTTCGTATCGGATGAAAATTGTGTAAAAAATAAAATAAAAATTGTGTGTTTCCGTTATGTTGCAGGTGAGGTGTTCGTTCAGGTGTTGGGCCATTGTGTTGTGTGAGGTGTTCGTTCAGGTGTTGGGTCATTGTGTTGTGTGAGGTGTTCCTTCTGGAGTTGGGCCATTGTGTTGTGTGAGGTGTTCGTTTAGGTGTTGGGTCATTGTGTTGTGTGAGGTGTTCCTTCAGGTGTTGGGTCATTGTGTTGTGTGAGGTGTTCGTTCAGGTGTTGGGCCATTGTGTTGTGTGAGGTGTTCGTTCAGGTGTTGGGTCATTGTGTTGTGTGAGGTGTTCGTTCAGGTGTTGGGCCATTGTGTTGTGTGATTTGTGTTGAGTACTGTATCGGTGAAATGGTGTTCGAGGCTGTTGTGTGTGTGTGTGTGGTACTCGATCAAGGACCACCACTACCACGTACAGCTGGTCTAGGCCAGGTAGTCGTGTGACGAGTTACCAGATAAATTATATTCCGCCGTACTAGACCTTACCTTGTCCCTGGTGGCTCATACTCTCTACCTTACTGTTACAACACCTGTAGAACCTAACCTAACCTAACCTAACCTAACCTAACGTAACGTAATAGCGTAACGTAACCTAACCTAACCTAACGTAACGTAACGTAACCTAACCTAACCTAACCTAACCTACCGCAGTCGTATTTATTAATTGCTTATCTAAATTATATAGGAATACAACTCAAAAACATAGTAGAATTTTGTTACACATTTATATACCTGCAAATTCCTGTTCTGTGTTGAGTTATACACCTGTTAATGAGTTAGTCTAGACCCGCACACCTACACACCTGATAGGTAAGTGTGTAGTAGTTACCAAAAAATGGACTTGTTTTTGGTCACTTGTGAAATGTTGATACAAAAACCCACACTGAGGTTAACGGGACTGTTTACTCTTAACAGGTCAAGCAAAATCGCGATTTACTGTTAACAGGTGAAGCTATATCGTGTTTAACTCTTAACAGGTAAAACTAATAGATGCTTTACTGTCAACAGGTGAAGCTAACGCGTGCCTTACTGTTAATTGGTGAAGCAAACAGGAGATTTACTGTTAACAGGTGAAACTAACTCGTATTTTACTGTTATCAGGTGAACCTCTCTGCACTGGTGTGTGGTTTGAGGAAGTGACAGAAAGATTATTGAAACATTAACCTGTTAATTGTGTGTGTCGCCCTAATTATTGACACGGTCAGCTGTTGTGCCCCGTCATCATCACCACCTGCGTCTTAGAAAGTAAACATAACATTTAAACAATCAGTTTATTAACTACGTCATAAGCTTATTAACTACGAAATCAGCTGTTTAACTACGTCATCAGCTGTTTAACTACGTCATCAGCTGATTAACTACGTCATCAGGTGTGTCCTGGAATGTGAAGAAAGACACACCTGGCAATTAACGATGCAGGTGTCGTGGCTGACGGTGTCACTTGGTATGTCGAGAGTGACTTAGTTATTTATGACACTAAAATGGTCGTCAGTGGCGACAGGTGGAAGGAAACGACGCCAACCAGGGAGGAAAGAGCGAAAGAGGGAAGGAGGAGAAGTGTGACGTATGCCAGGAGGGAGGGAGGCAGGGAGGGGTGGTGTAGGTACAGTTTCCGCTACACTCAGCTGGGAGAGGAACGGCTCGTGAGAATAAAAAAATATTACTTGGCAAATTTTGGGTACATTTAACGTTTTCCACGAACACTCTAAAGTACATTGAGTCGTTCTATGTACATTTATGGCTTGTTTGAGTCTCCTAAGTACATTATAAGTACGTCTAAGAGTTTTAAGTACATTTCAGGTACAAGTGAAAGTTCCAAGTTTATTTTTGGTACAATTAATAAGTATGTATATATGTTAAGTACAATTCTAGAATATGTCAGTGAGGTTCAGGTGACGATTCATTTTAAGTACAGTTTGAATACATTAAGACTTTCACTTATTTTTTGGTAGACAGTTGAATATGGAGTTAAAGAAGCGAAATTAGCAAGCATGTATTTAGTTGAGATTAGTTAGTAGGTGGGTAGGTAGGGGAGGGGGGAGGTAAGGAAGGGGGGGAGGTAAGGAGGGAGGTAGGGAAGGGGGGAGGTAAGGAGGGAGGTAGGGAAGGGAGGAGGTAAGGAGGAAGATAGGGAAGGGGGGAGGGAAGGGGGAGGGAGGTAGGGAAGGGGGGAGGTAGGGAAGGGGGGAGGGAAGGAGGGAGGTAGGGAAGGGGGGGAGGGAAGGGGGGAGGTAGGGAAGGGGGGGAGGGAAGGAGGGAGGTAGGGAAGGGGGGGGGGGTAAGGAGGGAGGTAGGGAAGGGGGGAGGTAGGGAAGGGGGGAGGGAAGGGGGGAGCTAGGGAAGGGGAGGAGGGAGGTAAGGAAGGAGGGAGGTAGGGAAGGGGGGAGGGAAGGGGGGTTAAGGAGGGAGGTAGGGAAGGGGGGGAGGGAAGGAGGGAGGTAGGGTAGGGGTGGGAGTAGGTAAGGAGGGACGTAGGGAAGGGGGGGTAAGGAGGGAGGTAAGGAGGGCTTGGTAGGAGTGATTGGCAGGTAGGTAGATATAGGTGTGTGTGTGTGTGTGTGTGTGTCGTGGTACTCTCACCTAGTGCGTGGTACAGGTGTGTGTGTGTGTGTGTGTGTGTGTGTGTGTAGGTCGTGGTACTCTCACCTAGTGCGTGGTACAGGTGTGTGTGTGTGTGTGTGTGTAGGTCGTGGTACTCTCACCTAGTGCGTGGTACAGGTGTGTGTGTGTGTGTGTGTGTGTGTGTGTGTGTGTAGGTCGTGGTACTCTCACCTAGTGCGTGGTACAGGTGTGTGTGTGTGTGTGTGTGTAGGTCGTGGTACTCTCACCTAGTGCGTGGTACAGGTGTGTGTGTGTGTGTGTGTGTGTGTGTAGGTCGTGGTACTCTCACCTAGTGCGTGGTACAGGTGTGTGTGTGTGTGTGTGTGTGTGTGTGTGTGTGTAGGTCGTGGTACTCTCACCTAGTGCGTGGTACAGGTGTGTGTGTGTGTGTGTGTGTGTGTGTGTGTGTGTGTGTACCATGACCACTTTCACCTGAGGCTGGCCTAGGTCGTGGGTCTCTTCCCATCATCACATTCCTCCCTCACACCTCCCTATTGTCTCTCCCACCTCTCTGTTGTCTCTCCCACCTCCCTGTTCTCCCTCCCACCTCCCTGTTCTCCCTCCCACCTCCCTGTTCTCCCTCCCACCTCCCTGTTCTCCCTCCCACCTCTCTGTTGTCTCTCCCACCTCCCTGTTCTCCCTCCCACCTCCCTGTTCTCCCTCCCACCTCCCTGTTGTCTCTCCCACCTCCCTGTTCTCCCTCCCACCTCCCTGTTCTCCCTCCCACCTCCCTGTTCTCTCTCCCACCTCCCTGTTCTCCCTCCCACCTCCCTGTTCTCCCTCCCACCTCCCTGTTCTCCCTCCCACCTCCCTGTTCTCTCTCCCACCTCCCTGTTGTCTCTCTCACCTCCCTGTTCTCCCTCCCACCTCCCTGTTCTCTCTCCCACCTCCCTGTTCTCCCTCCCACCTCCCTGTTCTCTCTCCCACCTCCCTGTTCTCTCTCCCACCTCCCTGTTCTCCCTCCCACCTCCCTGTTCTCTCTCCCACCTCCCTGTTCTCCCTCCCACCTCCCTGTTCTCTCTCCCACCTCCCTGTTCTCCCTCCCACCTCCCTGTTCTCCCTCCCACCTCCCTGTTCTCTCTCCCACCTCCCTGTTCTCCCTCCCACCTCCCTGTTCTCCCTCCCACCTCCCTGTTGTCTCTCCCACCTCCCTGTTCTCCCTCCCACCTCCCTGTTCTCTCTCCCACCTCCCTGTTCTCTCTCCCACCTCCCTGTTCTCCCTCCCACCTCCCTGTTCTCTCTCCCACCTCTCTGTTCTCTCTCCCACCTCCCTGTTCTCCCTCCCACCTCTCTGTTCTCCCTCCCACCTCCCTGTTCTCCCTCCCACCTCCCTGTTCTCTCTCCCACCTCCCTGTTCTCCCTCCCACCTCCCTGTTCTCCCTCTCACCTCCCTGTTCTCCCTCCCACCTCCCTGTTCTCTCTCCCACCTCCCTGTTCTCCCTCTCTCCTCCCTGTTCTCTCTCCCACCTCCCTGTTCTCTCTCCCACCTCCCTGTTCTCCCTCCCACCTCCCTGTTCTCTCTCCCACCTCCCTGTTCTCCCTCCCACCTCCCTGTTCTCCCTCCCACCTCCCTGTTCTCTCTCCCACCTCCCTGATCTTCCTCTCCCTTGCATGAAGGAGGAAGAAGAATGAGGAACAGGAAAGGGGATGAGGAGGGGGAGTGTGGGGGCCAGAAGGAGTGTGGGGGGGGGGGGTGGAGCAGGAGGAGTGTGGGGGGGTGGTGCAGGAGGAGTGTGGGGGGCCAGGAGGAGTGTGGGAGATAGGGGGAGTTTGGGGAGGGGGCAGAGGAGTGTGGGGGGGCAGGAGGAGTGTGAGGGATAGGGGAAGTTTGGGGGCCAGGAGGAGTGTGGGGGGCCAGGAGGAGTGTGGGGGGGGCAGAGGAGTGTGGGGGGCCAGGAGGAGTGTGGGGGCTAGGAGGAGTGTGGGGGGGGGCAGGAGGAGTGTGGGGGGCCAGGAGGAGTGTGGGGGGCCAGGAGGAGTTTGGGGGGCCATGAGGAGTGTGGGGGGCCATTAGGAGTGTGGGGGCCATTAGGAGTGTGGGGGCCATTACGAATGTGTTGGCCATTAGGAGTGTGGGGGCCAGGAGGAGTGTGGGGGCCATTAGGAGTGTGGGGGCCATCAGGAGTGTGTGGGCCATTAGGAGTGTGGGGGCCATTAGGAGTGTGAGGGCCATTAGGAGTGTGGTGGCCATTGGGAGTGTGGGGGCCATTAGGAGTGTGGGGGCCATTGGGAGTGTGGGGGCCATTACGAGTGTGGGGGCCATTAGGAGTGTGGGGCCATTGGGAGTGTCTGGGCCATTATGAGTGTGGGGGCCATTGGGAGTGTGGGGGCCATTAGGAGTGTGGGGGCCATTAGGAGTGTGGGGGCCATTAGGAGTGTGGGGGGGCCATTAGAAGTGTGGGGGCCATTAGGTGTGTGGCGGCGGAGGTGGACCAGGTGCAGGTAATGTCCTACACAGCGCCACCTGGAGGAAGGCAGGTACAGTATTACCTGCCTCGTAATTACTTTAAGAAAAGGTGGTCGGTGGCGTCTCGTGTGTCCCTCTTGCTGTGCTGTCACGCTGCCGTTAACACAGCAACAATAACAGCAGCGAGGCACAGCAGTAATACATGGAGACGCAGCAGTAACAAAACAACAACAATAAAATAAACAATAAGAACAATTAATGCAACAAAAACGATAATAACAGCAACAATAACAACAATTATCAGGCTAGAGAGAGAGAGAGAGAGAGAGAGAGAGAGAGCCAACACAACCACCAGCCAATCAGAATCAAATCACCAAGAGACGATAGGATGTGATTGGCTAGAGGTGGTAGAATAACCCGACAGGCACTGTAAAAAAACACAAACGTCCCGATAAAACGTAAACAAATCCAATTAACTCCATCGTTGTTATATATTACTTACGTATTTATTATTATTTTTTATCTTATTATCGTTTTCTTTACGTTCTGTTTTATTATATCTCTTTATTTATCTTCTTATTATCGTATATCTATCTCTTTATCGCCTTTTATTACTATAGAAACGTCTCTTTTAGTAGTGGTGTAATTTTAGATTCGAGGAGAGAAGGAGGGAAGTGAGGAATAACGGTAGACAAAGGAGAAGGAAAAGAAAAGATATAAGAAGAAAGTAATGATAATAAGAAGACAATGGAAGAAGCAGAAAACATAAATACAATTATTATATGAAAGGTCAGATGGACAGGTTAAAAACAGCGACACAGACGGGAGAACGATCGCCTGGCGTAATGTTTCCCTTAACCATGTCCCTGTGTGGTGGAAGGTTATTAACGTCAGACACTGGTGATCGCTGGTGCTGGCGTTGGTAGTGACGGGGCTGACAGATTTTAAGGGGAGGGTTAGTGAAACGTTGCCTGGCGCTGTGGGCTGTCTGTCTATCTGTCTGTGTCTGTCTGTTTAACTGTCTGTGTTTCTGTCTTTATCTTTCTCTCTATTTGTCTACCTGTCCAACTGTCTGTCTGTCTTCCCCTCTGTGTATGTGTGGAAGTAAGAAAATGTACACATTCGCAGGTGTGTGTGTGTGTGCGTGTGTGTGCAGGTGTGTGTGTGTGTGTGTCGGTTTATATACCTGTACATGTGTGGGTGTTAAGTAGTGAGTACATGTGTGTGTGTGTGTGTGTCTTTTGGGTTCCTTCACCCCGACACACTTGGCTAGTCGCGCCGCGCTCCCTCACTGCCTCCTCCTCTTCCTCCTCCTCCTCTTATTCCTCCTCTTCCTTCTTTTCTTCCTATTCTATATACTAGTCTCCCTCTTCTTCTTTCTCCCCTCCTTCTATTCCTCCTCTTCTTCTTCCCCCTAATCCCTTTATTCCTTTTCTTCTTCCTCCCCTTCTTCATAATCGTCTCCCCCTTCTTCCTCCTCTTCCTCGTCTCCATTTTCTTCTTCTTCTTCATCCTCTTCCTCTTTTACCACCTCTTCTTCCTCTCCTTCATCCTCTTCCTCTTTTACCACCTCTTCTTCCTCCTATTCCTCCTTCATAGGCGTTATCCTCATTATCCTCCTCTCTTCTCCTCTACTTCTTCCTGACAACCACTTCCTCCCCCATCACCACCACCACCACCACTACTACTATCACCATCACCACCACCACCACCACCACCACCACTACTATCACCACCACCACCACCACCACCACTACTACTATCACCATCACCACCACCACCACCACCACCACTACTATCACCACCACCACCACCACCACTACTATCACCACCACCACCACCACTACTATCACCATCACCACCACCACCACCACTACTATCACCATCACCACCACCACCACTACTATCACCATCACCACCACAACCACCACTACTATCACCATCATCACCACCACCACCACTACTATCACCATCACCACCACCACCACTACTATCACCATCACCACCACCACCACCACTACTATCACCATCACCACCACTACTATCACCATCACCACCACTACTATCACCACCACCACCACTACTATCGCCATCACCACCACTACCACCACTATGATAACCTACACTACCATCATATCTGTCACTACCACCATTATCAGCACTACCACCATTACCAGCACTACCACCATTACCAGCACTACCACTACCACCATCATATGAGCTCGGATGGTAAAGATGTGATCACTCGATGGCAACACTGCTTGAACCTTCCTGTTCGCATAACTGTACCGTTACACCTGTACAGGCTTCTGTACCGCTGTACCGCTACATCTGTACCGGCTTCTGTACTGCTGTACCGTTACACCTGTACAGGCTTCTGTACTGCTGTACCGTTACACCTGTACAGGCTTCTGTACCGCTGTACCGTTACACCTGTACAGGCTTCTGTACCGCTGTACCGTTACACCTGTACAGGCTTCTGTACTGCTGTACCGTTACACCTGTACAGGCTTCTGTACCGCTGTACCGTTACACCTGTACAGGCTTCTGTACCGCTGTACCGTTACACCTGTACAGGCTTCTGTACCGCTGTACCGTTACACCTGTACAGGCTTCTGTACTGCTGTACCGTTACACCTGTACCGGCTTCTGTACTGCTGTACCGTTACACCTGTACAGGCTTCTGTACCGCTGTACCGCTACATCTGTACCGGCTTTTGTACCGCTGTACTACTGCACTTGTACCGGCTTCTGTACTGCTGTACCGTTACACCTGTACAGGCTTCTGTACCGCTGTACCGCTACATCTGTACCGGCTTTTGTACCGCTGTACTACTGCACTTGTACCGGCTTCTGTACTGCTGTACCGTTACACCTGTACAGGCTTCTGTACCGCTGTACCGCTACATCTGTACCGGCTTTTGTACCGCTGTACTACTGCACTTGTACCGGCTTCTGTACTGCTGTACCGTTACACCTGTACAGGCTTCTGTACCGCTGTACCGCTACATCTGTACCGGCTTTTGTACCGCTGTACCGCTACACCTGTACAGGCTTCTGTACCGCTGTACCGCTACACCTGTACCGGCTTCTGTACTGCTGTACCGTTACACCTGTACCGGCTTCTGTGCCGCTGTACCGCTACATCTGTACCGGCTTTTGTACCGCTGTACCGCTACATCTGTACCGGCTTTTGTACCGCCTTACCGTTATACCTGTACCGGCTTCTGTGCCGCTGTACCATCCCCTGTAATGCCGTACAAGGAGGGAAGGAGGAAGGGGCGTAGAGGGAAGTAGAGGGAGAAAATGAGGGTTAGGGAAGGAGGGAGAGGAAGAGGGAGAGGGAGAGATAAAGAAATGACGGAGAGAGATAGAGAGGAATGAGGGAGAAGAAGGAGAGGGAAGAAGAGTGGAGGATGAGGAAAGTGGGTAGGGATGGGAGGGAAGGAGAGGGGAGGGGAGGGTAGGGGAGGGGAGGGTAGGGGAGGGTAGGGGAGGGAAGGGGAGGGGAGAGGAGGGTAGGGAAGGGAAGGGGAGGGGAGAGGAGGGTAGGGAAGGGAAGGGGAGGGGAGAGGAGGGTAGGGGAGGGGAGAGGAGGGAAGGGGAGGGTAGGGGAGGGGAGGGTAGGGGAGGGGAGAGGAGGGTAGGAGAGTGGGAGAGGAGGGTAGGGGAGGGGAGAGGAGGGTAGGGGAGGGGAGAGGAGGGAAGGGGAGGGTAGGGGAGGGTAGGGGAGGGGAGGGGAGGGTAGGGGAGGGAAGGGGAGAATTGCCATGAACAGGATACTATGGTTAATTTGTCATCTGTGTGGTCAAGTCAGGACGGGGAGCTGGTAGTTGTGGTGGTGGTAATGGTGGTAGTTGTGGTAGTGAGGATGGTGGTAGTTGTAATAGTAGTAATTGTGGTAGTGATGGTGGTAGTTGTGGGTGGTAGTGATGATGATGGTAATGTTGGTATTTGTGGTAGTTGTGGTAGGATGTGGTCAGGTCTGGGTGGGGAGTTATTAGTGATAATGGTGGTAGTAAAGGTTGTAGTTGTGGTGGTGATGGTGGTAATGGTTGTTGGATGGTGGTAGTTGCGGTGGTGATGGTTGTAGGATGGTGATAGTTGCGGTGGTGATGGTGGTAGGATGGTGGTAGTTGTGGTAGCGATAGTGTTCGTTGTGGTAGTAATGGTGGTAGTTGTGGTAGGATGTCCTGAATGATGTAAACAGGATTGACGTCATTCTGTTATTATAAATAATGACCAATTACATTCTTTCCATTCTCCTCTCTTTACAACCTTCATGACACAGACTGTCCTCAACGCCAGGCGAACTTTCACCGGCCTTCTGCCCACAATGGCGTACTGTACCTTACTGGTGTCATAGAGGGCCGGATACAATATGCTTTTACTACAGCAGGACTTCCTCTGTGTGTCGTGTTGTAACGGGTGAAGGTCAATGGTCTTCTCTCATAGACCTTATCTCTTGTGTCCAAACGTCACTATAATCAGGTGTCCTGTGTACTAATTAGTAAGACCCAGGTGACTTAGGTACACTCACGCGCCAGAGTTTCGATGCACCCTCTAAAAAATCCTGTATCGTGCATATATTCTCTCAAATATTACATAATGAACTGCTATTCGTACAATCCAGCGAAGCTTCGAGCTACCACATTGCACCACTGAGCGATGAGTGAGGGGGGGGGGGGGGCGTTCGGTATGAAGCCAAGACTACGACTTCCATCGAGTCAGGAGTAGGGGTAGAGGGTGCATCGAAACTATGGCGAGTGAGTGTACCTAAGAACATAAGCATGGAGGAAACTGCAGCGGGCCTAGTGGCCCATACTGGACAGCCCCGTTTACACCCAACCCCAATCGCTCATATATCCATTCAAGTTTCAACCTGTGTTTGTAGCTATCCAGCATATTCGAGTTAATGCTGAAGTTCGGTAACTTGTTCCACTCATCCACTACTCTGTTTACAAACGAATGTTTACCTACCTCGCGCCTAAATCTTAATTTGTCTAATTTAAAACCATTGCCACGAGTTCGCTCCTGGTTGGATAGTTTGAGTACCTTCGTTATATCACATTTGTTTAGTACTGACTTCCATTTATACACCTCGATCATATCTCCCCTCACGCTGCGTCTCTCGAGGAAGTGCAAATTTAGATGCTTTAACCTGTCTCTGTACTCAAGGTTGCTAATGCCCGGGATTAGTCTTGTCATTTTCCTTCGGATGTTTTCTAGGGATTCTACAGGTATATCCATTATGCAGTACGGTGACCAAAACTAAACGGTATAATCCAAGTGTGGCTTTACGAGCGCAAGATATAGTTTTAGGAGGACCTCGTTAGTCTTGTAACTTACACTCCTTTGTATGAACATAAGTACTTTATTAGCCTTGTTTCGAGCAGATGCGCAGTGTTGTCTCACAGTCGGATCTCTGTATATCAACGTTGATTATTTGTTATATGTTTTTTCTGTTTATATCTCTTATACAAAGTACTTTACATTTTTACACATTAAATTTCGTCTGTTATTTTTCAGATCATGTGAAAAATTTGCTTAGATCTTTCTGTTGTTTTGTGGAGTCCTCGTCAGATTTAATTACGCGCCCTATTTTAGTGTCGTCAGCAAATTTACTTATGTTGCTGTCTACGCCTATATTTATGTCGTTTATGTATACAGTAAATGGTGATGGTCCAAGTACTGAGCCTTGGGGTACTCCACTAGTCACATTCGGATAGGTTTCGAGACAAAATGGCCCCAATCGAAAAAGGCCCAAACTAGAACGGCCCTACTCTAACCAAAACGGCCCCACCCTGTGACCAAAACGGCCCCACCCTGTGACCAAAACGGCCTAACTCTAACCAAACCTAACCTAACCATAAAAAAATCTCATCTTACTCTAACCTAACCTAACCTAACATGGTGGGGCCGTTCTTGTTTGGGCCGTTTTCGACTGGGGCCGTTTTCTCCTGCTTCCATCGGATATGGTGCTATTAATACTCACTCGCTGTTTCCTGCCCTGTAACCACGCCCTAATCCAGTTTAGAACATCTCCAATTCCACGAGCCTCCACTTTACGTATTAGTCTTTCGTGGGGGACACTGTCGAAGGTTTTGTTAAAGTCGAGGTAAACCACTTCATAATCGTGTACGTCATTCACTGATTCGAAAACAGTTGAAAAGAACTATAATTGCTTTGTCCGACGAACCCATTTGTGAAGCCATGCTGGGAATCATTGATCTATTTGTGTTTCTCGAGGTGGTTTCGAATTGAGTTTGACATTACACCTTTTCACATATTCGTTGAGACATTATTACATAACTAATTGACAAATTTCATAACCGAATGACAGAACACATATCGAATGACATTCCAAAATAGCTGTTCGTTCATGCTAACGGAAGTGATTGACATAAGTTATGAAGTTGACAGACGTGAACAATAAACCGACAGCCTACATATAGTTTTAGAATGTAACAATTGGAGAATGACATACCACCAACAGTTATTTTAAATTGTCATTCGATATGTGTTCTGTCATTCGGTTATGAAATTTGTCAAATAGTTATGTAACAATGTCTCAACGGATATGTGAAAAGGTGTATTGCTTCCAGTAATTTGCCTATAATTGAAGTTAAACTAATTGGGCAGTAGTTAAAGGATAGTGATCTATCTCTCTTCTTGAAAATCGGTATCACATTCGCTATCCTCCAGGATTCTGGTACTTCACCGGTTTTTAATGACATGTTAAACAAGTTTGCTAAGGGCATACTAAGCTCTTCCTTACATTCCTTTAATACTCTGGCGTTACTACAGTCACTACTATCTCACTTAATCTATTTTCTTCACTATCTCTGTATATAGTCGGTGCCTCGGATATCATGTTTAAAATATCGGTTGTGAAAACTGATTAAAAATATGGTCAGCTTATTGCTTATTCTCAGTCGTTATCACTTAGTTCGTCGGAATTTGACTGTATTGGTACTAATTATTAAGACCCAGGTGTTCTAGGTACTAATCATTAAGAATCTGGTGTCCTAAGACCCAGGTATACTATGACTCAGGTGTCCTACATAAGCATCAGTAGGTCGAGGGTAACGTTTCGTGTCTTCGCTTGGGTGTTCGACCGTGTCAGTGGGGTGATTATTGTGGACACTCGGGTGGCCATACAGTGAACGATCTGAATAACTTGTACTGTACAGCCACCAGACCATGGGAGGGGGTGACACACTGACGGCTCTCTTGCTGTTGCTGCTGCTGTTGCTGCTGCTGCTGTTGTTGTTGTTACTAATATTTCTTCTGATACTGCTACTTCTACTTCTGATGCTGCTACTGCTGCTGTTCTTGCTGCTATTGGTTTTGATACTGCTGCTGCTATTGGTCTTGTTGCTACTATTGCTTCTGCTATTGTTGGTTTTGTTGATAATGCTACTGTTGTTGCTGTTAAGAATATTGCTTTTGTTTTTGTTGCTGCTGCTATTGTTTCTTGAGTGATGGGGGGTCCCCTGCCTTGACCTACTGACTACAGAAGTTTATGTATTCAGGAATTACTTCTTTCTAGAAACGAAATTTGGTTTGTTTTTTATCCCCTGAATTGCATTTATTATTTATGGTCATAAAAACTGTGGTGTTTCTTTTTTGTTACACCGTATGTTTGTTTGTGGTCGTTTGTTGTACTGTGTGTTTGTTTGTGGTCGTTTGTTGTACTGTGTGTTTGTTTGTGGTCGTTTGTTGTACTGTGTGTTTGTTTGTGGTCGTTTGTTGTACTGTGTGTTTGTTTGTGGTCGTTTGTTGTACTGTGTGTTTGTTTGTGGTCGTTTGTTGTACTGTGTGTTTGTTTGTGGGAGTTTGTTGTATTGTGTGTTTGTTTGTGGTCGTTTACTCTATTGTCTGTGTGTGTTTGTAGTCGTTTGCTGCCTCACCTCACCAGTTCCCGACAAGACCTGACCTACACACACACACACGTTAGTTGTTGTGGGGGTGACGGGTCAGTGTGGGAACCTTTGATAAATCCTGTTAGTTGTGTATCACCGATCATCTATATCCTTCCTTCCTTCCTTCCTTCCTTCTTTCCGCTATTTACCCCTTCCTCTCTTTCATTCGTCCCTTCCTTCTCCTCCTTTCCTCTAACTTTCTTCCCACTCATCATCGTCTCTTGCCACTTGCTCCATCACTACCGCCACTAACCTTCTCCTCCACCACCACCACCACCACTAACCTTCTCCTCCACCATCACCACCAGCACCACTAACCTTCTCCTCCACCTTACAGGACGTGAACGTACAGAAGCAGATGGAGATGCTGCACCGCCTGGAGGAGGACGACCTGTACAAGAAGTTCGCCAAGCAGCGGGCGGCGGAGGAGGCCAGGATGAACGACCATATCAAGGAGGAGTGGGAGACGGAACTGGAGAAGCTTACCTCACAGTGAGATAGTCTCCTTCTGGTTCTCTTCTCTCCCGTACTCTCTCCACACACTGAAATATTCTCCTTATAAGTACAGTCTCTTACACTTGATTAAATACTTTACAACTTATAAATTACACTGCTACTTAACGTCATGATAAACCACTTCATACACTTGAGGAAATGTCATACCACTTAACTCACTCTGCTATTAATTTAATCATAAAATGGGTAGCCTGCCACTTTATAACTCACACTTCCACTTAACGTACACACTTAAGTAAATGACCTACCACTAAAGTCACACTTCTATTTAACGTAACCACTAAAGTCCCAATAAGTAGATGACCTCCCACTTATGACTGATACTCCCACTTAACATAATCAAGAAGTTCACCTGTCCTAACACCTGGAGGCCCTCGGTAGGTTCGAGCGTGACCTGGCGAATAAGAAGAGGTCGAGAGAGGAGTCGAAGGTGTTGACAGTGCGCCACCAGAAGGAGAGGGAGGAGCTGGAGAAG
This sequence comes from Homarus gammarus, assembly GCA_958450375.1. Lineage (NCBI taxonomy): Eukaryota > Metazoa > Arthropoda > Malacostraca > Decapoda > Nephropidae > Homarus > Homarus gammarus. Next base: position 3,336,533 of record CAUDMG010003297.1, on the reverse strand, counting down.
AATATGACCATCAAGAGAGACATGAAGAAGGAGAACCTCACCCGCAAGATGCTGGAACATGAGAGGTGAGTTATCTGCTGTTGGTGATATGATTGATTTATCTCTCTCTCTCTCTCTCTTATCTCACTCTCTCTCTTATCTCACTTTCTCTCTTATTTCTCTCTCTCTCTCTCAACCATCCACAAGATGCTCGTATTTCAGAGATGAGTAATTGCTTTACTTTTAACAGCTGATGTTTATTTACCTTATCAGCTGATGTTTGTTTATTTAGTCGCTGACGTCCTCGCTACAAGTGTCTTCTGTGACCTGGAAGTGCATATGTGACCTTCAAGTACCTTTATAAAGCTCTCCTTTAAGTGCTTCTGTGACATTAACCTCCAAGTGCCTTTTTTGGTCTCCAAGTACCTCTGTAACCTCCAAGTACCTCTGTAACACCTCTAATTGCCTCTGTGACCTCCAAGTACTTTTATAACGCTCTCCTCTAAGTACCTCTGTGACCTCCAAGTAACTCTATAACACCCTACTTTAAGTACCTCTGTGACCTCCAAGTACCTCTTTAAAACTTACCTCCATGTACCTCTGTGACCTCCAAATACCCCTATAACATCCACCTCCAAGTACCTCTGTGACATTAACCTCCAATTACCTTTGTGACTTCCAAATACCACTATAACACCCACGTACCTCTGTGACCTCCAAGTACCTCTATGACAGCGACCTCATCTTACAGGGCAGCGACGGCAGCTCTGGTGGAGAAGCACAGTAAGGAGATGATGAGGCTGATCCAAGAGAAACGTTCAGAGTATCTTGAGGACGATGAGGAGGTGTTGGACCACTACCCGGCCCAGCCTCCACCACCACTACCCCCGCCACAGACCAAGACAGATATATACACAGACCCGGATGAGTTTGCTGACGTCGATCAACTCGCTATCCAGGTAAGGTTCTATCTGTGTAATTAAACCTAGGTGTGTCTCAGGTAACTAATTAACAGGTACACTAATTAGTTAGTTAGGTAGTGTCTTTCTCAGGTAACTATGAGGAAACGAGTTACATAGTCCTAGGGCTACATAATAATTAGATAGTCCTGGGGCTGCATAACACGTCAGATAGTCCAGGGGCTACATAACACGATAGATAGTGCTGGGGTTACATAACAAGGTTAGATAGTCCTGGGGTTACATAACATGTTTGATAGTGCTGGGGTTACATAACACGTTAGATAGTCCTGGGGCTACATAACAATTAGATAGTCCTGGGGCTACAAAACACGTTAGATAGTCTTGGGGTTATATAACACGTTAGATAGTCCTCGGGCTACATAACACGTTAGATAGTCCTGGGGCTACATAACACGTTAGATAGTCGTGGGGCTACATAACACGTTAGATAGTCTTGGGGTTACATAACACGTTAAATAGTCCTGGGGCTACATAACACGTTAGATAGTCCTGGTGTTACATAACACGTTAGATAGTCGTGGGGCTACATAACACGTTAGATAGTCCTGGAGTTACATAACACGTTAGATAGTCCTGGGGCTACATAAAACGTTAGATAGTCCTGGGGTAGCATAACACGTTAGATAGTCTTGGGGTTACATAACACGTTAGATAGTCCTGGGGCTACATAACACGTTAGATAGTCCTGGGGTTACATAACACTTCAGATAGTCCCGGGGCTACATAACACGTCAGATACTCCTGGGGCTACATAACACGTTAGATAGTCCTGGGGCTACATAACACGTTATATAGTCCTAGGGCTACATAACACGTTAGATAGTCCTGGGGCTACATAACACGTTCAATAGTCCCGGGGCTACATAACACGTTAGATAGTCCTGGGGCTACATAACACGTTAGGTAGTGCTTAGGCTACATAACACGTTAGATAGTCCTGGGGCTACATAGCACGTTAAATAGTCCTGGGGCTCATAACACGTTAGATAGTCCTGGGGCTATATAACACGTTAGATAGTCCTGGGGCAACATAACACTTCAGATAGTCCCGGCGCTACATAACACGTTAGATAGTACTGGGGCTACATAGCACGTTAGATACAGTAGTACTGGGGCTACATAACACGTTAGATAGTGCTCGGGCTACATAACACATTAGATAGTGCTGGGGCTACATAACACGTTAGATAGTCCCGGGGCTACATAACACGTCAGATACTACTGGGGCTACATAACACGTTAGATACAGTAGTACTGGGGCAAAATAACACTTCAGATAGTCACGGGGCTACATAACACGTTAGATAGTACTGGGGCTACATAACACGTTAGATAGTACTGGGGCTACATAACACGTTAGATAGTCGTGGGGCTACATAACACGTTAGATAGTGCTGGGGCTACATAACACGTTAGATACAGTAGTACTGGGGATACATAACACGTTAGATAGTGTTCGGTCTACATAGCACGTTAGATAGTACTGGGGCTACATAACACGTTAAATAGTCCTGGGGCTACATGACAGTTAGATAGTCCTGGGGCTACATAACACGTTAGATAGTCCTGGGGCTACATAACACGTTAGATAGTCGTGGGGCTACATATCACGTTAGATAATCCTGGGGCTACATGACAGTTAGATAGTCCTGGGGCTACATAACACGTTAGGTAGTGCTGGGGTTACATGACAGTTAGATAGTCCTGGGGCTACATAACACGTTAGGTAGTGCTGGGGCTACATAACACGTTAGATAGTGCTGGGGTTACATGACAGTTAGATAGTCCTGGGGCTACATAACACGTTAGGTTGTCGTGTGCGTTTGTGTGTGTGTGTGTCGCTCGCGTGTGTGTGTGTGTGCGCCTGTTTGTGTACGTGTGTGTGTGTGTGTGTGCCGGGATGTACTCAGTCTCACAGGTCCACACAGCTCGAAGAACCAGTATATGACCGGTGTGTGTGTCTGTTTGTGTCCCAGTGATTTGTCTGCTTGTGTCCACTTCTAATGACACTAAGAGCCTCTACAAACGTTCAACATGTGTGTAAATGTACCCAGGTATTTAGAAACGTTTGACCTGTGTGTAAATATCACCCAGATATCCTGTAATTGTCCCCATATATCGTGTAAATGTTCCTAGATATCCGGTAAATGTCCCTAGATATCGTGTAAATGTCCCCAGATACCTTTTACACGTCTCTAGGTATCTATAAACGTCTAATCAGTGTTTACGTTATCTCCAGGTCGCACAAGAGGACCAGAAGACGTTCACTGACCTGGTAAGGATGTTGGTGGGTCAGTGTAGCTCTGACGTGGAGAAGGTGAGGACCATCTTCCGCTGGATCACCGTCAAGAACCTCAACTCTATCACCTTCGACGACTCTGCCCACGGCGACACTCCCATGGGTCTTCTGCGAGGCATTAAGTACGGCACCGAGTCCTACCACGTCCTGTTCAAGAGACTTTGCAGGTGAGTGTCATCATAGTCTTTGTTGTGATGTCCTAGGGGGCCCTGAGGTGGGGAAGGGGTGCGTTTTTAATTGAGTTATTGGTTCATTGGCATACTAGATACGTAAGTTTATATAGTTCACCTGAAAATTAATTCACCTAATTCTACCTGGGAAATGTTAGGTTAGGTTAGGTTAGAAAAGGTTTAGTTGGTAGATCAATTGATACAACATATGAATCATGATCAATTACTCTCTCTCTCTCCTACCGTCTATGACCCATTATATATATAAACCTCCTCCCCTTCACCGCCTTGTACAGCTACGCAGGTCTACATTGTGTGGTCATCAAGGGCTACAGCAAGTCGGCGGGGTACCAACCAGGGGTGAGGTTCGAGGACAACAGATTCAGAAACTCTTGGAACGCCGTGTATGTGGCCGGGGCGTGGCGGTTCGTGCAGTGTAATTGGGGCGCCCGTCACCTGGTCAACGCCAAGGAGGTGCCCAAACCCGGAGGCAAGAGTAAGAGTGACAGTCTCAGGTGAGTTGGGTGAGGCAGGTGATGTTTGGGTGCGACAGGTGATGTTTGGGTGCGACAGGTGATGTTTTGGTGGGCCGGGGGTGATGTTGTGGTGGGGTGATGTTTTGGCGGGTAAGGATGGTGTTGTGGTGGCCCAGGGGTGATGTTGTGGTGGCCTATGGGTGATATTTAGATGGGCCTGGGGTGATGTTTTGGTGGTCCAGGATGATGTTGTGGCCCTGAGGTGAGACTTGGAATGGTTGTTCATTGTTTCTATATCTTATTTATCCCTCTGTTGCACTTTCTTTTTTATCTCTCTTTCATCTGTTTCACAACTTTATCTTTCATCTTTATCTATCACTCATTCTCTCTCTTTCTCTCGTCTTTATCTCTCTTGTCTTTTTTATCTGTACTTTCGATTTTTTCTCTGTCTCTCCTCTTTCTTGTTTCCTTCTCACCCCCTCTTTCTCTTATGATTTCTCTCTCTCCTTTTCATCTTAAATGTATATCTCTTCCTTATCTCTTGTCATTATTTATCTCTATCTTCTTCATCTCCTTTTATGGCAATATTTCTTTAAGTATCTCCATTATTCCTATTTTTGTATCTGTGTCCATGATTCTTGCTTTCCTCTATGTATGTTTTATTAATTTTTTAAACATTCATTCTTCGTTATTCTTCATCTAATATCTTTCTACTGTTCGTTATGATGGTGTATTTGCTTATGCCCATTTCCCAAGAGTGAAGTTACTATTTACCAGATGCTAGTTGCTAGTTACAGCTGCTAGTTCTTAGTTGGTAGTTCCTAATTCCTAGTCCCCAATGATTTCTCAGTCCTCAACCAGTTCCTAATCCCCAATTACTAGTACTCAGCCACCAAGTAAGTCACCCCATAAACCAATCATCCCTCTCATTTTCTCTCCTCTTCTCACACACCTGTCACTGCAGGTGTGTGAGTTATCTGTGTACATCTGACAACTATCTGCATGACATTACTTTAGAGCTTGTCACCTGTCATAGACGAATTTAGCTTTGTATTTGTCAGCTTCTCGTTAAGGCAGCGGGCAATGACAGCTTCTAGTGGTCATGTGTTCACTTCTTAGAGTCATGGCGGGCTGGGTGGCATAAGGGCCCATCAGTGTTGGCATGAGGCTTGTAGGTATACAGTATATGCCTGTATGTATCTATGACTATGTATATATGCTTGTATGTACAGTATATATCCTTGTATGTATATATCCACATTATACATTATTAATACACTGTGCTGATGCGCTTTTGATATATTTAATGACTATTAAGGTGTGTGTGTGTGTGTGTGTGTGTGTGTGTGTGTGTGTGTGTGTGTGTGTACGCAGTTTAGTCTAGTTTAGTCTGTGACCAGTATAGCAACCACAGTATTATGCACGATGGATGAATAAGTTTTCATTATGCATTTTACCTTGACCCGCAGGGGTCAAAGATGTTTTCATAGCAAGCATGTAGTAAGCATTTATTTAGCCTGCTCAAACGCAGCTGCTTTTGTCACGTATACGGTCTGGCGACAGTGTGTCCACCAGAGATGTCTCAATATGACGATATCACCTTTGAAGCTCATTTCTCATTCAATTAATGACTCTTACTTGATAACTAGGTACAGTTATTATCACTTGTAGACTTCCAAGTATTTGATGTAAATTATTAGTCAGATTAGTTAGATATTTGCAACGTCAATTAATGATGATTCACGGCTCTAACGAGATCATTTCCAGACAGCTATTTCAGTAATGCTGCTGACACTGATTCAGGTGTTCATGCAAGGAATTGACTCATACCGACCCTCCCTGCTAGTAGAAGCTTCTAGAAGCTTGAACCCATGTATCATCCTTCGTGACGTCATTGTCAGTTAGCCCCGGGGTGGGTTCGCCCTGGAAGAGCTAGGCAGTCTTTAGCTGGACACCACACATTACTGATCTACCACTGAGCAGTACACTGAGAGAGCTTTCAGTCCTAGCATATCTAAATAGCATCTTTCACACTGCTCTCAGCTCACAGCTCACAGTCCTTTGATCAAGTGGCCAGCCTCTCTGTAGAGATGGATGGTTTTGTGAATATCTGGTAATTCCCTAATTAAATGTGAGTCTTCAGAAGAAGTTACAGTGAAGTTACAGGGAAGTTACACATGTGTGTGTGTGTGTGTGTGTGTGTGTGTACAGTGTGTATTTTCAACCATTGGCTGATATTATTATTTTTTCAATAAACTCGCATAGACGTGGATTTCACTCTCTTGCTTTCAAGGAAAGTAGATGCCTTCACTGAGTGACTCATCGACAGTGAATGATTTACGGACCGAGTGAGTGAGTGAGTGAGTGAGTAGCGGTCTTGACTCAGTAGTTGCTGCTTCCCGCTTTGTTGTGTTCCCGCTTGTAACCAACACCACCACCACAGCAGCACCACTAACAATTATCTCTCACACAGCACAGCACCACCACAGCACCACCACTAACAACTATCTCTCACACAGCACAGCACCACCACAGCAGCACCACTAACAATTATCTCTCACACAGCACAGCACCACCACAGCACCACCACTAACAACTATCTCTCACACAGCACAGCACCACCACAGCAGCACCACTAACAACTACCTCTCACACAGCACAGCACCACCACAGCAGCACCACTAACAACTATCTCTCACACAGCACAGCACCACCACAGCAGCACCACTAACAACTATCTCTCACACAGCACAGCACCACCACAGCAGCACCACTAACAATTATCTCTCACACAGCACAGCACCACAACAACTATCTCTCACACAGCACAGCACCACCACAGCATCACTAACAACTATCTCCCACACAGCACAGCACCACCACAGCATCACTAACAACTATCTCCCACACAGCACAGCACCACCACAGCATCACTAACAAATATCTCCCACACAGCACAGCACCACCACAGCACCACCACAGCATCACTAACAATTATCTCTCACACAGCACAGCACCACCACAGCATCACTAACAACTATCTCCCACACAGCACAGCACCACCACAGCACCACCACAGCATCACTAACAACTATCTCCCACACAGCACAGCACCACCACAGCACCACCACAGCATCACTAACAACTATCTCCCACACAGCACAGCACCACCACAGCACCACCACAGCATCACTAACAACTATCTCCCACACAGCACAGCACCACCACAGCACCACCACAGCATCACTAACAACTATCTCCCACACAGCACAGCACCACCACAGCACCACCACAGCATCACTAACAACTATCTCTCACACAGCAGGAAGGTGTCGGGACGTATAGGAAGCCGCAGCAATAACTTAAGGTCCGTAATATTGAGAGACAGAGAGACATAGTGTGGTCTGTCTCTCGTTCCTCTTACGTCTCTCTGTTTCTCCATTCAGCGTCTCTCAGTGAGTCTCTTTGTCTCTCTTTGTCTCCGGGTGTTAGTTAAGTTTTGTGCTCTGTTTCATTCGCGTCTCTCAGATCTTTCGTCATCTGGTGAGTCTCTTGTCAGAAGCTTTGCACTGTTCGAGTCTCTTTCGGTCTCTTCGATATCTCTCTCTCGGGGTCATAATGTCTTGTCACAATGTCTCATCCAATGCTCCAATGTGTCTGAAATATTCTTGGTCTCTTATCTCTAAAAGAATGAACATCTAACTCTTTACTGTGTCTCTAATGTCTCTATCTCGTGTCTCTTTTTTGAGGATTCTTGCACCATTATCTCTATTTGTCTCTCAACACTAGACACTTCTCTATCTCTCTACGTGAGATATATAGATTTAACCCCTGTGAGTATTTTTGTCAAGTTACCTGTCGCTTTGTGTGTGTGTGTGTGTGTGTGTGTGTGTGTGTGTGTGTGTGTGTGTGTGTGTGTGTGCGTGCTTGCTTAGTATGTAAAACTTAAAATTTTTCACTTTACACACACACACACACACACACACACACACACTCACTCACTCACTCACTCACTCACTTTCTCTCCTCCCATACAAGCACATCTCTCCCCACTCCTTGCAAGTCTTCGCACACAGGAAAAAAAATGGTGTTTGTGGTGGTGGCTCGTGTCCTCAGCATGATAGTTCAAGGTCTGATAATTGGGACTCTCTTACATACATACATACATACATACATACATACATACATACTGAGCTTCTCGGCGTCACTATAGATAACAAATTAATTGGAAACCACACGTCAGTGAAGTTGTCAAATACTCCAGTTTCCGTCTCCACCTCCTCCGCCGACTCAAGTCCCTCGGAGTTCCTGCACCCGAGCTCCTCAGTGTTTACACAACATTCATACTTCCCAAGCTCACCTATGCCTCCCCCACCTGGTCTTCCTCCCTAAATGCCACACAACGTAAACACCTAGAAAAAGTGCAAAAGAGGGCATGCAAAATTATTCTCTCCCCTTCCTACTCCACATACCAAGAAGCGCTCAACACACTGACCCTCTAGGCTCTCTCTGACCATCACCACGACCTCATCTGTATATTTGGTGAGAAACTTCTGCACCATCCTCGACACCGGCTCCTACTACCACCCGAAATCCCTCGTCCGCGAATTGCTGTTCGACACCACAACCGCATCCAGCCCATACGAGCACGAACTGATCGCTATAAGAACAGTCCAGTCCCAACCATTGTAAAAATTATCAACAACTTGCAATCAACCAGTTTATTCACTCCCAGTCAATCTTACCTTTTTGCACTGTTACTATATTGAAATGCCCTGTAGTATGACCTTCTCCCCACCCAGTTATTATATATATCATATTTGTGTCACTTATGTTCCTTGTATATTATTTGTCAATCAAGAGATCCATTCCCCAATTATGTAACTGTATATTTTCAGCCTTCCGGCTGCCATGCTCTTTCAATAAACCGTTAATTATTATTATTAATATTAATATTATTATTTTTACATACATACATACATACATACATACATACATCATGCATACATACATACATACATACATACATACATACATAGTGTAGCCTACATACATACAGACATACATACATACATACATACATACAAGAGTCTATTTCTCTATGGTAGTGGGCTCTTAAGTATAAGTATACTGCTTACTTAAATAACACAACACTGCTTGTAGTATTAAGTGGATCTGGCCCATACCACCCCCCCCCCCCCTAGGCCTCCACCTTCCTCCCTCCCTCCCGTCCCGTCATCCTCCCCTCCCCCCTCTCTCCGCCAGCCGTCAGTACAACAAGCAATACTCCCTTAAATACAGGTCCTGTAACGTCACCTCCTCCCCCTCCTCCATCACCAACTCCTTCACCCTCAGATACCAGAACTACCCGTAGAAAAAGTCCTCCAGAACGACCCCCTTTCTCCTTCAGGTGCGAGTACGACCACCCCTACGTCCCTCTAACCCCTCCTCACCATTCAAGTACGACCTTTAGATCTCCCTTCTCAAGTCCTCTTAATCATCCCCCTCTTCCTCTTCTCCCCCACAACACGAGTCCCCAAACACTCTTCTCTCCCCAGGCAAGAGACTCCTAACACTCGTCTTCCTCCCCAGATACGAGTACGACGACCACTACTTCCTCACGGACCCCAAGGAGTTCATCTACGAGTTCTTCCCGCTGCAGGCCGAGTGGCAGCTCCTGAAGGCACCTATCAGCCTGCACGAGTTTGAGGAGTTGCCCTTCGTCAGGTCACTCTTCTTCCGCTACGGTCTGTACTTCCCCGACGAGCACACCAAGGCCGTCATGTACACCGACTCCACAGGTGAGATGATTGGTAGGACAGGTGAGATGATTGGTAGGACAGGTGAGATGATTGGTAGGAGAGGTGAGATGATTGGTAGGACAGGTGAGATGATTGTTAGGACAGGTGAGATGATTGGTAGGACAGGTGAGATGATTGGTAGGACAGGTGAGATGATTGGTAGGACAGGTGAGATGATTGATAGGACAGGTGAGATGATTGGTAGAACAGGTGAGATGATTGATAGGACAGGTGAGATGATTAACAGATCAGAGTCTCGTACAGGGAAGAGGTGTCAACATATCTCTCACGTTATTAATGACTCACACCCTACCTGTCCTCCCCCCACCAGGTGCCGCCACTATCAGGATTGGTATGCCGGAACACATGCAGTCGTCCCTCATCTTCCACTACAACCTCAAGCTGTATGACTCTGACAAGGACCAATACGACACTGTCTCTCTCAAGCGCTTCGTCATGCAGGTCAGTCAGTTAGCCAGTCAGTCAGTCAGTCGTAGCCAGTTAGTATGTAGGTAAGAATGTCGTGATTCAGTGGTTCGTCAATAGGTAGAGTCATCAGTCATCAACAGGGTAAGCCAGAGGAGTCATGAATAATCAACAAGTGGAGTCATCAATCATCAGCTGATAGAGTAATCAGTCATCAAGAGGTAAGCCAAAGGAATCATGACTAATCAGCAGGTGGAGTCATCAGTCATCAACAGGTAAGCCAGGTGATTTATGACTAATCAGCAGGTGGAGTCATCAGTCATCAACAGGTGGAGTCATTATTCATCAACAGGTGGAGTCATCAGTTATCAACAGGTAAGGTGTCAGTCGTCCCAGGTAGAGGTTGTTTAAATCACTCATCACTACTCAGGTGTTGTGTCTCTCGTGAGGATTTTTGGTGCTTTATAATGACTTGACTTGATACAGTGTTGTCATAATAGACGTTAGTTCAGTGCATTATATTAACCCTTTGAGTACGATGGTTTAACACCTGGAAGACGATGGTTTAACTCGTTGAAGATGATGGCTTAACTCTTTGAGGAAAATGATTTAGGGACGATGGTCTAAGATGATGATGGATTAACCCCTTCAGGATGATACCATCGTTCTCAAAAGCTTAAACCATCGTCCTCCGAAGGTCGAGCCATTATCCTCAAAGGCTTAAGGGTAAGACCATCGACTTTCATGGGTTAATATATCAGCAATTTTACACAAGAAGCTGGTCTATGAAGACATAATACAAGGGTCACCTGTACAAACTAATTAACCTGTGTTTCTTGACCCTAACCTGTTGTAAATCACTGTATTTGGGGGAGAGGGGGGGGGGGGGACTTCCGTGATGTGCAAACTAACTAATCTGTTTCTGGTCTCACAGTCGGTGGTCGTTCAGCTGGTCGCCTTCCGTGTCCACGCGCCGTGCTCGGGGGCTCTACTCCTCGACATCTTTGCTAACGCTGTGACACCCCGGGAGTACCTTACTGGGGAGCCCATGAAATTCAAGAGTGTGTGCAAGTTTAAGATCGTCTGTGAGGACCTGCAGACGGTGATGGTGCCGCTGCCAGACTGCGCCTCGGGTGAGTGGGGTCCCGCTAAGGCTACCAGACTCTTCGGCTTGGAGCCCGTCACTCACCAGGACGCTCTTGTCTTCGCCGGCCGCGAAATCGAGCTCCAGTTCCGCATGACTCGACCACTGACGGACTTCATGGCGACACTACACAAGAACGGCTCTGAGGAGAAGCGACTCAGTAAGTATGTGAGTCATAAAGTCACTGACGACGTAGTGACATTTGCTCTGAGCTTCCCGGAGGAGGGGCAGTACGGCATGGACATTTACACCCGCGAGGTGGCTGGACCCGACACAGGAGGACCCACGGAGAAGCACCTCCTCACACACTGCTGCAAGTACCTCATAAACTCCTCCAAACGCAACTAGTGCCTCACTCCTCGCCAGCTGATGCCTCTCCCCCTAGCGTGGTGAAGGTGAGGCAACAGCTGGTAGAACACAGACAGAAGAAACACACCAGACAGTGTTGTATTGCCAAGGCCACAACGCAAAGAGTAAACACACAGCATTATGCAACATTATGCAGACCAGTCATATAACAGCATCTGCTGCAAGGCTCGCAGCACACGTGGAGCTGCACCAGACACAGCAGCTGCAGCTCTGCGTTGCAATATCCGTCCTCAAGTGCCTCGATCTGTGTTGGTCGTGCCTTAACACTTACAGTCTTGGGTCACCTTATACAGTACTTAACCTACTTGTATTAGATAATATTACCATAATGAAACAGGAGAGTGTACATATAATTAAGTATTTACAACAGAGATCTTTTTAACCTTTTATATAATATTTTTATTGTTACCATGTTACATGTTACAGTTGAAGATAATAATAATAAGCATGCTTAATACCCTCCAGTTAGTTGATTCATGTATTGACAAAATAGTCTTATACAAACGCGTGTTTTTGTGATGTTTAACTGAGATATAATTTAATAGCCTCTGCTGGGTCCTACACTATCGTCTGCAGCTCAGTGACCACTTGACCCTCACTGACACAGTCAAGGGTCAGGTCAGGTCCTGGTTGCTTCACCCGCTAAGTGAACTGACCGTCGCTTGGTTGTGACGCTGACTGTCCAGCACGAGATATTAACAGTTGGCAGCGACGCTCTGCCTTGTGTTTTTAGGGTAAATGTTTCTTTCTATTTTTGCCTCCTGTAGAAGATGAGGTGGAGGAATAATGTCTCTTTCTTGGCGCAGAGTCCTGCTGTTGACACAGGCTTTCATTTTGTTCTCTGTCTCAACTTTCTTCAAGAGAACAGCGACTGTGACCTCATACAGCGCCAGTACGAGCCATCAGCAGCGCTTGGCGTTTCCCTCGTCCACCCTGCAATGACACGCTGATGGAAGCTACTATGCTCGGTGAACGTCTGCGAGCCTTCTGCCAGTAGTGGCGCTCTTTCACGGTACGAGCCAATACAGAATGTCGCCCTCCACCACCAGCCAGCCCTCAACACTGTACAGCTCACACAACTTGTCTTCCACTAATATTTTTATAAATTATTGTTGACTTAACACTGAACAAAGAGGAGCTGCCGCCTGTCACCCAAGGTGTTGACGCGAGCCACGACAGAGGTGGTCCTGGGTTGTATGTGAATGTGGCTCACGTCCCCTGTCTCTTCCTTATGTCTCTCTCTCTCTCCCTCTTCATACTCTTTCTCTCCATTTTACATTAATACATCAAGATTTGTACTACCGTCAGTTCGCCAGGATGATGATGACAACAAGATAAATCAAGGCGAAGAGTTTATGACAATTTCTACTTGATCTTTGTGCTAGTCAGAGGAACACAGACAGGATAATAAATATTTCTTCTGCCATGATTATAGTAAAAAATAGTGAGAGGTTTTCCGCCATCTTTTGTTTGTAATTTGGGTTTGGTCTCTCAGGGGGCCAGATGATTGAGTTTGGTCTCTCAGGGGGCCGGATGATTGAGTTTGGTCTCTCAGGGGCCGGATGATTGAGTTTGGTCTCTCAGGGGCCAGATGTTTGAATTTGGTCTGTCAGTGGCCGGATGTTTGGGCTTGGTCTCTCAGGGGGCCGGATGTTTGGGTTTGGTCTCAGGGGGCCGGATGTTTGGGTTTAGTCTATCAGGAGGCCCGACGTTTGAATTTGGTCTATCAGGGGGCCGGATGTTTGAGTTTGGTCTGTTAGGGGCCGGATGTTCAGGGAATTATACTATAGTTTAATTCTTCTTGACTGATGATCTAAGAATGCCTCTGACTGGGTAACTGAAGCTTAAAAAACACCTCCAAGTCTTCCCTCACTTTAGCCCAGCATCACACAGCTACTAAAATGGCACCGTACTTTAACATAAACTCTACTGTAATGGAAAGTTTTCTCCAGTTTCCAGTTCGAGATAAAATAAATCTTACGAGTTTTTGATAATTAAGGTGCAGATGGACCTGTGTTGTCGACGTAACTCACTTAAGAAGGTTGTGATACGAGAGAGAATGAAAAGAAGAAGTGTTTTATTAGTGTTATTATTATTATTGTATGTCCTAATGCACAAAAACTGTTCCCGTAGAGTGATCTAGTGTGTTCTGTACATTTACCCGAGAGAGACATTCCCATAGTGTAGTTTAAAGCATTAAAATTAATACACAACATTTATTTTTCCCGCCGATTTATTTCTATTTTTTTGGCGGGAAAATAAAAACTTTGGCGGGAAAGATGATCTGTTTATCCTCAAATATTGGCGGGAAAAATAAAATAAGCTTTTGGTAGTCGGTTCATAATATTGAAACTTAGAAAAAAAATACCTTCATTTATTTTTTCTCAGCGAACTATTATTATTATTATTATTATTATTATTATTTTTTTTACAATTTAATCTTTTCCTCCACATTCCTCACCTGACATTTGCATTTTCTTCTCGTACAAATTAATATATGAAATGTAATATATTAATATAATGAGACTATTATCATCCCCATCGTCAAGTGGCGGTGACTGTAACATACTGTGCTGGTTTGTTAATAAAGACGGTGCCCTACACTGCATGTTTGTTTACATCCTGCGAGTTTGAGACAAATAGAGGCAGAACGAGAAATGAAGAGATTTTTTCGTCCGTATTATGAAACATCTTCCCTTGAAGAGGGTCGTCGTGTTTCAACCCGAGTTTTAAACTAAATGAGTCCTGAGGGACACCTCAGTACAGTACTTAACGGGGTGGTGTGGCAGTAAAATTAACTAATTCCAATAAAATTAATTTATAATATTAGAATTAGCTATTTTTACTGCCACACCACCCCTTTAAGTACTGTACTGCAGTGTCTCTCAGGACTCATTTAGTTTAAAAAGCGGGTTGAAACACGACGACCCTCTTCAAGGGAAGATGATGTTTAATAATCAGGAATAAAGTCAAGGTTAAGGTTATGAAAAGGTCGATCACGGAACTTCATATTTATATTTAGGCCTATATAGGGAGATAGAGCAAAATAAATAAATAAATAACTATATTACGTTTCCGTCACAAATTTATAATTTTCGAGGATTTTGAATTTTTCGATTTCACACAGGCATTTACATTTTGGCGGGAGACACTGTTTCCATCTGACTCATGCGGGTATGTTCCGCCAATCACCAAGTCTCAGTGTCACAAGACTGTCCGACCAATCAGCGTTGCACTCTGTGTCACGTGTTACTCTTGCACATCTTCCAAGTTCTGAAATTTAGTTTGTACTTGGCTTAGTTGGCTAGTTACAAGATGTTTTCTCTCTGCACCGCGTGTTCTTCCTCGGTTTGGCAAACCATTCATCGTGTATTGTATTTGAAAACGACAATTTTAAGGCTCATGGTATTTTGCCAACCTCTGTGAAGTGTGGAAAGTGCGGTTCGGACTGTCGCTATACCGTAAAGACAAGACGCATTGGTTTGTGCGAAAAGACGAAAGGTCGCCAAGACAAAGAAATCTCCTCGCTGTGGTTTCTGTGTTTCTGCGCTTAAGGGCACGTGGCTGGACAAAGCACACCTGTCAGCATGGAAGAACGTGTTATTTTGTAGGAACACAAAGAAGGGTCTGGAGTCGTAATTGAAATAGACGAGAGGAGATTTGGAAAATCAAAATACAATCGTGGCCGTGAAGTGAGAGGAGTGTGAGTGTTGGGGGCAGTGACACTCTCCAAACGGAAATTCATACTCCGGTGTCTGATCGCAGTGCTGATACTCTCATACCGCTAATTCAGAGGTTTGCAAAGTGGGTACAGTAGTGTCATTCACACTGACCTTTGGAGGGCGTACAGTACCCTCGGTGACACAACTGCCAACCACAGTGAAAACTTTGTAGATCCTTCTACAGGCGTTTGTGTACACACAAAATATAAAACGATTGTGGAAGGATATCAAGAGCTGGGTGTTTCGTGCCGGCAATAAAGCAATAAAAGGAACATTATCGAAAATGTTTCGCTTCGGTACATGTTCCAAGTCGAACACAACGATTACAAGATCCACCACTTCCTCCTACAAGTAGCATCACTTTGACCTCCAACATCTGTTAATTAAGGTAATTTTTTTTTACACCAGTAGGTCCGGGAGGGGGGGGGGGGGGGGCAGTTAGAAGTTTAGGTCAGGTCATTTTGGCTTGTCTCGTTAGGAATTTTTTATTTACGTGTTTTTACCCTACAATTTCTCTCTACTTCAAAGTCCCGCCCACTTTGTGCAATCGATGGTGTTGGTAATTGGGGGTGGGGGGGGGGGGGATTCATATATCAAAACTGCACATTTGCGACGGAAATAAAAATCAGAATCGCTTGAAACACCACAAAATACACTAAAAACCTATTTTGTTAGTTTCCATGGTCGACCTTTCCCGAATCATTACTGAATAAAATTGACGTTTCAGAGATGAAATAGATAGATAGATAGATAGACAAACACAAAGAATATAGATAAATAGAGATTAACACATTGATGAACTGAAAATAGATGATGAAGAAAGAGATAGAGAGATATTAAGAGACAAATAGAAATTCACGGAAACAGAGATAATTATACTATATAATGAGAAATAACATAGAAATAAGAGACACATATGCAAGAAATTAAATGAACGAAAAAGGAAATAAATAAATTAAAATAAAAGGGAGAAAACGTTAAAAAAAAAAAAACGAAATAGATAAGAAAAAAAAATATTGGTAAAGGTAAGAACTAAAAATAATGAATGGTAGAAATAAAATTGAGAAAGAGAGGATCGACTAAAAGAACGAAGAAAGTGAAAGAAGAAAGAATAGAAACCAAAAAGAGGGCAAATGGTAATTAAAGAAGATAACGATGGAGATAACAAAAAATCTAAGTCTATCATCAAAATGTTTTCTATGATGAACTGAATCTGAAAAGAAAGGGGATTTCTATAATGTTCGGCGGACACTACTATATACTACTACTACTATTAGTCTACAACTGTTGCCGGTGTTCCAATACTACTACTGCTACTAATATTTTTTTCTATTATGGCTGCCAACCTCCTCTTATAGCCATACCATTTCCACACATTACCAACAGGGCCGGATAAAGCTAAGTAGGGGCCTGAGGCACACATCAACTTGGGGCCCCTACCTTCAAGGTATATATATATATATAGCAAGAACAAAATATACCAAAATTTATCAATGATTTCATCATTATTAAGCTTCTGCAAAATAACACATTCAGTGTTCATAAGAGACAGAAAATTGAGACGTTGCTAGGACATCGTTGAACGAGGTTCATGTTTTATATCCTTCAACTTCGAGAATGTTTGGATTTGGGGGCCCCTTAGAGTCGGGGTGCCTGAGGCTAGTGCCTCAAGTGCCTCATGGTTAATCCGGCACTGATTACCAAACTATCCTAATATAAAAGTACCTACCCTAGCTGAGTTATTTAAGCAGCAGATTTTTGCAGCATTCAGCGACTGTTGCCCCATGGTCATTGTCTGTGACTTGTTGGCTTAGGGGCAGATGATCTTGTTCCATTGAGGCAAAGCAGTGCAGACCTAAGCAGAGAGAAGGACAGGCGACATCTCAACCAGGCTGCAACATAGCTTCTAGGCTGCTGCTTCTGTTCACTTAACACCTCGGCCTGTATGGCATAGAAGAATCTTGTACTTGGTCCCATCCCACCAGATGTTGTGAACACCAGA
The DNA here is from genome assembly GCA_958450375.1 of Homarus gammarus. Lineage (NCBI taxonomy): Eukaryota > Metazoa > Arthropoda > Malacostraca > Decapoda > Nephropidae > Homarus > Homarus gammarus. The sequence goes on along the minus strand of CAUDMG010003297.1, from coordinate 3,319,162 downwards.
AGAGTGAAGCTGCCTTGATCCGTGTTCCGAATTCTCTCTAAATACTCCCTGTTCTTGTCGTTCTCGTTCCTCCTGTGTGCACCCTCTGGCTTAGAATGTAATATGTTTTCAATATTTCAATATTTATGTCGTTGGATTGTGGTGATTAATAGCATATTATTAAACATTTATGTAATTAAGTATGTTGTATTTGCTCGAAACAAGGTTAACAACGTACTTGGGTTCATGCAAAGGAGTTAGTTACAAGACCAGCGAGGTTATCCTTAAACTATATCTTGCGCTTGTGAGACCTCACTTGGATTATACGGTTCAGTTCTGGTCACCGTACGACAGAATGAATATCGAATCTCTAGAAGGCATTCTGAGGAGACTAATCCTGGGCATTAGGAACCTTGAGTAGAGAGACGGATTAAAGCACTCCCTCGAGAGACGGATATGATCGAGTGGCGATATGATCGAGGTGTATAAGTGGAAGTCAGGGCTAAACAAAGGTGATATAACAAAGGTAGTTAAAGTACCCAACCAGGAACGAACTCCTAGCAATGGTTTTAAGTTAGACAAATTTAGAGTTAGGTGTGAGATAGGTAAACATTGGTTTGGAAATAGAGTAGTGGATGAGTGGAGCAAGTTACCAAACATCATCATTAACTCGAACACTCTGGGTAGCTTCAAACACAGGTTGGACGGATATATGAGCGATAGGGGTTGGGTGAAAACGGGGCTGCCTAGTATGGGCCAATTCTTATGCTCTACCACCACTACCATCAGTACCTACCACCACTACCACCACTACCACAACCTATCACCACCACCTACAACCACCACCACCACCACTTACCACTCTGCTGTCACTCGGAATTGAGTCTAATGACCATCCAGCTATGAAACAATGAAATGAGTTGTTGGGGATGTCACCTTCGCTGGTGAGTTTTAAGGTGTGGCCGATACGGGACCGGCAGGGTCGTTCACAGATGTTTCACGTGTGGATGGCCGCGGCAGCGTCTTTCCGGCGTTGGTGCGTGTCTGCCTCGGTTTGCAGTCGGGCTAATTCGAAAGTAATGACACTTTCTTGTGTGGTACTCCTCCAAGCGTTGTGGTGTGGAGTGACCGTCCCCCAGGTCAGGGGGGGGGGGTCCATTTGGGATTTTTTTCAGGTTCGTCTTAAGACTGTCCTTATACCTTTTCAGTTGCCCGCCAGCATTACGTTTACTATTAGTTAGATGACTGTAAAGTAGCTGCTTTGGCAGTCTGCTGCCGTCCATGAGGGTAACATGGCCAGTCCAAAGTAGTTGTTCATGGATAATGGTAACCTCGATGCTCCTACAGTTGGCGACAGTGAGAATACTGGCATTTGTTCTCTTGTCTTCCCAACGAACTCGGAGGATGGAACGCAGACTACGTTGGAAAAAAAAGTTTTCAAATGCTAAAATTGTATCAAGCCTCCCTTGCTGACGTGAGGGAACGTGTAAACGAACTCAGACGAAATGCATGGGAGACATAAGTATGTTGAACCAACACACTCTCCCCAGCAAAGCCTGGAAAGACATAAACAAAATCAGAGGTAAAAACAGTAGACGCGTGTGGGCTCATGTCTCTAGCTATGACCTGTTACCAACTAGGACTCGAGGAATCCTTGATGCGAAGTCTGTAGAGAGAAGTACTGTAATCTTATTAACTTTATGCTGGACAAACAGCACGATGAGTGTGATGTTCCCCTGGAGAGGACGGAGTCACCTACAGTATCGTTAGACTACTAAGGTGTGTGCCGGGCAATCCATTATTGGCATTGTACTATATGAGTCATGCCGAGGGCCAACTACCCACATCATGGACCAACAGTATTGTTGTACCAATACCGAAACCAGGACAGCCTGATGTTTTTCGTCCCATATCACTAACCAGCTGCCTGTGTAAAACCTTTGAGAGGATGGTTCTTGGCAGACTCTTATATAGAATCAGAGAACACATGTCTCCTAACATAAATGGCTTCACCCATGGTAAAGGTGTACATAATTGCATCACCACATTCCTAACTGTGCATGGTGATGAAAGGCACAGATACATCACATTTCTTGACCTAAAAGCTGCATTTGATATTGCCAATAGGCAACTGATATTGTACGAACTAGCCAAAATGGATATAGGAGGTCAGTTGTTACACTGGTAACCGCAAAAGCGGCCCCGCCAAGTTCAAGATAGGTATCAACACTATTGACTATGTTTCTTCTTTTAAATATCTTGGTGTCTCGTCCCTTGTACCTTACCTGCCATACAACAGCTAACCCGCCAATGTACTGACAGACTGAAACCTCTTTGAAGTGTAGATGGGTACAGCCCGCACTATGGTGCTAATATTAGAATTGTTAAAACAATGTACCTAGGCTATATAAGATCTCTGATAGATTACCACGCACCAGCCCTGGTCATTCGTGACGGGAAAGACATTGACAAGCTCGAAAAAAGGCAAAATAAAGCCCTCAGAATTATCCTAGAATATCCCATGAGCACTAAAGTACTTAATATGAGGAAAGAACTAGGTATTCCCAGTGTCAAAGATAGAAAATTTGAAGTCAACCTCATGGTGATCATGATAACATTGTTTCCTTAAAATTACTGGAATGTATGAACCATGGGACTGGTGAATCTAAATGGGTCCAAATTACAGCGACACATATGAAGATGCTTGGACTAGACCACCTGTACAAAGTTGAGACACAGCAGCGCTTCCTTCCACCCTGGCGGACAGTTCCCTTCGATATCACAATGCCGACATAACCGCCTAAATGACACCGTTGAATCCAATCTTGGTCTGTCGAAAAGAACCCCTAAAACTGTAATTAGGAAAGAACTTATTGATGAATTTAGCGCAAGCAGACAAATGCAAACAGGCACTAGTCAATCCATTGTTTACCATGATGAGATGTATCAAGTGAAACATGTATATGGAGCAAGTAACAAGATCACTAGATTGCAAGATGTTGTAACCGCTAGATTAAGGTTAGGATATAAGTACCTCTGACAGTACTGTATGTTCCTCAAGCAGACTAAATGTAAAGTGTGTGGTCAAACATATGACCACACACTACGTCCTTGACTGTATGAAGATAGAACCTTTTAGGGACAGGTCCAAGCACACTGTGTGTGAAATGGCACAACACTTCATCTCTAATGGCAAGATAGCCGACATATTAAGATTGTATCCATTTTTTTGCACTTAGTAGCCACATCAGTTCTCATGTACAGAACCAAATACACAGTGTGCTTGAATACTTCTCACGTAAATGTGAATAACAAAGTGTGCGGCCAGACATACTACCTCACACTCCTGTACTCACACAGTTGCTAATAAGTTACCCTTTACGTATATAACTAAACAAAGAATTCATATGAAATACTCTAACATTCATTGCCATAATATCCTGACCACTGGGGTTAGTTATACTGACCCTTTGTGAACTCTACTCTGTAATCCTTTCCACTACCGCCCACAGTATGAGTATGGGGTGCACAATAAACTAGCCGCTGCAAATGGCAAAATTAAAATACACCACCATCACCACCACCACTACCCCCACCACAACCACCACCACCACCTGAGCACCACTACCACCACCTACCACCACCACCACTACCACCACCTACAACCACCAACATCACCACCACCACCACCACCACTACCCCCACCACCACCACCATCACCACCACCACTACCCCCACCACAATCACCACCACCACCTGAGCACCACTACCACCACCTACCACCACCACTACCACCACCTACAACCACCAACACCACCACCACCACCACCACTACCCCCACCACCACCACCATCACCACCACCACTACCCCCACCACAACCACCACCACCACCCCCACCACCACCACCACCACCACCACCACCACCACCACCACCACCTACAACCACCACCACCACCACCTAACACCACCTACAACACCTACAACCACCATTAACACCTACAACCACCACTACCACCTACCACTACTACCATTACCACCTATAATCACCACCACCAACTACCATCACTACCACCACCCCTTGCAATAACCACTATCACTACCAACCATCATCACCACCTACAACAACCACTACCACCACCTATAACACCTACTACTACCACAACCACCTACAATACGTACTACTACCACAACCACCTACAACACCTACAACACCTACTACTACCACAACCACCTACAACACCTACAATCACCACAACCGCCACCTACCACCACCACCACGTACCACTACCACTCACCACCACCAACTACCACCGCCTATCACCACCTACCACCATCACCAACACACCTTCAGGAGACAGTTAAGATGGCTGGTGTGTAGATCTGTAACGTCATTGGTCTGTAATTAACTTAATTATGAGAGTAAATACAATTGTTGGTGACCCCGTGATGACACCTCTCTCTCTCTCTCTCTCTCTCTCTCTCTCTCTCTCTCTCTCTCTCTCTCTCTCGTCTATCTGGTGGTTGGGTCAAATACAAAATTTTTTAATAATTTTTATATTCCCTTTACAGTGAATTTAGGAAATTGCTCCAAAACTTTTCCGAGGCGAGGTTGACCACACATTGCTTGTAACATGTTATGAATATGAATTAATGTGTGTGTGTGTGTGTGTGTGTGTGTGTGTGTGTGCGTAATAATAATAATAATAATAATTTTTAACGGTTTATTGAAAGAGCTTGGCAGTCAGAAGGCTGAAAATATACAGTTACATATTTGGGGAATGGGTTTCGAATTACAAATAATATACAAGTAACATAAGTGATACAAATAAGTGTGTGTGTGTGTGTGTGTGTGTGTGTGTGTGTGTGTGATAATAATAATAATAATATTATTATTATTACTAATAATAAACGGTTTATTGAAAGATCATGGCCGCCAAAAGTCTGAAAATATAAAGTTACCTAATTGAGGAATGGATCACTTGATTTGCAAATAATATACAAGTAACATAAGTGATACACATATGATATATAATAACAAGGTGGGGAGAAGGTTATACTACAGGGCATTTCAACATAGTAACAGTGCAAAAAACTACGAGTTGTTAATAATATTTATAATGGTATTGGCTGGATGCGGTTGAGACGTCGAACAGCAATTCGCGGACGAGGGATCTCGGATGGAAGCAGGAGTCGTGTCGAGGATGGTGCAGAAGCTTCTCACTAAATTTGCAAATGAGGTCATGGTGATGATCAGAGAGAGCCGAGAGGGCCAGTGTGTTGAGCGCTTCTTGATATGTGGAGTAGGAAGAGGGAGAGAATAATCTTGCACTCCCTCTTCTGCACTTTTTCTACGTGTTTCTGTTGTGTGACATTTAGGGAGGAAGACCAGGCAGGGGAAACATAGGTGAGCTTCGGAAGTATGAATATTGAGTAAACACTGAGGAGCTCTGGGGCGGAAACAACTAGAGACTTAAGACGGCGGAGGTGGTGGAGACGAAAACCGGATTATTTGACAATTGTACGAACGTGTGTTTTCCAACTTAGTTTGTTATTTATAGTGATGCCGAGGAGCTTGGTGTGTTTGGGGGGGGGGGGTGAATGCTCTCTCTCTTGCAGTATGGTTGTTAAAGGTTCTGTACCTTTTTTGGAGGAAACGTTGCCTGGTTATAGTGTTATTCTGCAAGGAATCGGTGGATTCATTACTGTCGCGTTGTGCCGATTGTTTCTGAAGACTGATCTTGTTTCCTAATCAGTGACTGTGGGGGCGCAGGATTCCTTGGCTGTGGAAGGTGTTTCATTCTCGTCAGGAAATGATACTGATTGTAAACTTATTGTACCTGACCCCGTTGTTACGTTCAAAAGTTTTGAGTAATTGTCCAAGTGCTGATGTAGGGGCAGTGTGCCCTGATCTTTACCCATCCTGTGCAGTGACTCGTAGTCAAGTTGCAAAGGATAGAGGAGAATTAGTTGTCAAGTAATGTGGAATGTGACATAAATTCTGAGATTGATCTTGACCTTGCTGACTTGTTTTCTGAAGAGTTTAAGGCTGTGGACGCAGGACCGGCTAATATACCCCTTGTTTCTGATAATCATTCTGACGGTATTATTGTGCCCGTTGATCCTAATGAATTATCAAAGTCAGTTGCACCAGTAGACGCTAAGGAGCTAAGTGATCTTCCTGTCATACGTGATATGTTAATTGATGCACAGAAGGCTGATCCTGAGTTAATTTCTTTGTATACCAGAGCAGGAATACAGGCTCTTCCTTTTCCTGATCCAGTGATACAGGTAGCTGCAACGACTGGGGAGAGGGAGATTTGCAATGGACTGCAGATAGCTCAGTTTGTTGGGTTTCGCCTAAGTAGCCTGTCCTCCTTGCAATGCCTTCATCTGCTGGTGTGGTCGTTGGGTTCCCGCATTGGTCATACTGGAGCTCTGTAGGCATGTCTGCCTGATGCGGGGCTCCACTGCATTTATTTCGTTTGGGGTTTACTCCCTTAGCCTTCTACCTACCAAGGTTATTCCGCAAGGCAGCGGGGCAGTAGTTAGTAGGCTTCAGGGCATGTCCACATGCTGGTGGAAGTATGTGCCATCCTTCTGGGGTCCACTGCTGCTCCGAGATTCCCTGCTGGTCTAGCCTGGGCCCACGAGGCACCCAGTTGCCAAGTGGTGACACGAGGAGGCACAACAGGAATCATGATGTTGAAGAAGTTGTGTCCTGACAGGGGAAGACTTACGCGAGGTTCTGTCTCCACATTCCAACACCTCACCTGTGATGTTCCCGAGGGGACCACTGTGCTTCCTAATCCTGATTATCGACGCTCTATCGGACACTCCTCACAGGTGGAAGTACGTGGATGACTGCACTGTGGGGGTTACAGTGGACAACACCTCACCGGACTACTCATTGCTACAAGGCACCCTGGACAGGCTACAGGCATGGACTACAGAGAACAAGGTCACCACCAATCACACCAAAATCGTAGTCATGCACATCAACACTGCCACCACTCCAGTGAAAGCTCCAGCAGTTACAGTAGGGGCCCATCCTCTCCAGTTAGTGCAGTCTGCCAAACTCCTGGGTGTTACCATAGACCACAAACTGGACTAGAAGGCCCATGTAAACAACACTATCAAGGCAGCCTCGTACCGACTCTACATGCTACGACGACTCAGGTCACTTGGGGCACCCATGCCAGAGTTGAGGACTATCTACAATGCATTTATACTCCCCAAATTAACGTGTGCATCACCAGTCTGGTCGTCTTCTCTCAACTCTCCCCAACAACGTCAGCTAGAGAAGGTACAGTACAGAAGAGGGTCTACAGAATCATGCTCGGTGCAGACTACTCCGGCTACAACACTGCTCTCTCCACCCTGGAAATGCCATCCCTCAGTGACCTCCACCATCACGCACTATCAAGGTTTGGTAGTGGACTACTGCACCATCCTCGCCATCGTCACCTACTACGACCAGCAGTACCCCGCCCACCTCGCACAGTTCGCCACTACAACAAAATTCAGCCCATAAGAGCCCGCTCTGATAGATATAAGAACAGCACCATCCCATCTATTTTAAAAAAAATAAATAGCTCCTGATTTATGTACTGTACAGCCCTGTAAATGCATTGAACGTATATTATTATGTCTAAATCACATGTAAGTTTGTATATTTTCAGCCAACGGCTGCAACTCTATTAATAAAACGTTTATTATTATTATTATTTTTATTATTACACACACACAAGTAAGTAGACAGCTGTGAGGGTAGTGGTGAGGGTAGTGGTAGTAGTAGTCAATAGAACAGATAGTAGTGAGGGCAGTTGTAATAGACAGTAGTTATGAATATTCTAATTGCACATATTGCGTATATTTTTCTGTTTACGTTTTGTGTCGTCTTCCTCCTGGGTGTGGCAACATAAGAGGTGTGAGATCAGGAAAATTATATACTGTAACCCTATTTCATCTTATCTTTTGACATTAGTTTACCCAATAGTATTATAGAGTGAATGTTAGGGGATATTTTTGTGAATGGAAGGACAACATTATAGGATTAAGGTGGATAAATGACTAAAATTATATGGGTCAGAGAACCACACACATTGTTATTGTCTGAACTTTTGTTTTATTATAAATATTGAACAAGTTAATGAGTGGTTTCCTTAGATGTAAATTCACAATTAAATTGTACTAAATGTTATCCACGATTGTCAGCCTGAGGTAATAAGATTTGTCGACATGATTCTGGTCTGCTAACGAAAGCTGTTGTTTCAGAATATTAGTCAGATTATTGAGCCTAGGAGTTGAGGCACTGCTGAGAGGAGGATTATACAGTAGTGACCGTGAAATGTTCCGACTTGTGTCTGGGAATTATGAAGTTATAACACATCCAAGGGTGAGTTTCTTACCATTGCAATATGCACCGTTTATTACTGAGTACTAAGAGTGACAGTGCAAGTAAGTGAACACTGACAGTTTTTGGGTGCAACGTATTGAAAGGTTTATTAGCCTTTGGCAGTGTGATCAGATTATTTTTGTATTTAAGTAAAAAGTAGCAAAATGGAACAATATGGTAAGAAGTTCACTGAAACCCAGGATGAACACCATCTGTATCAATGTACTAAGAAAGAATTATATGAATCAGCATCTCTTATATGAGATTTCTTTGAGGTCTGCTAGTAAGTGTAACATACAGAAGGAGTTGATGGAAGAATTAGTCTCCTTATGAGTGTTAAAAGAGATTGAGGAAGAAACTGAGGGGTTGTCGAACCATGGTGATGGGATGCTGATGAATGAAAAGTTGGCATTGGAAAGCTAAAGGTTAGAATTTGAATACAAGAGAGAGGTAGAGGAAGAGAGAATCCAAGCCGAGAAAAAGATAAGACTTAAAGAATTAGAAGTAGAGTCAATGATGGGTGTATGACTTGTAAACAGAGAAAAGGATCACAGAATTAGCCAGCTACCAGTTTATTGAAGAGGAAGCAGATTTCTTTATCCAATTTGAAAAAAAAAATAGCAAAATTAAAGAATTGGGATGAAACTGATTACGCTCTTCTGGTTCAGATGCGGTTCAAAGGAAAAGCAAGAGAGGCTTATGCTTGTTTAAATATGATGGAGTCTGTTGATTATGAGGCCGTACAAGAGTCCATGTTAAAGGCGGTTCAGATGAATCCGGAAGTGTTTCGGGTAAGGTTCAGGGATATCAAGAAGTTGCAAAATCAGACTTACTTGGAGATATGTAGGGAATGTGGAATTCAATTTGATAGATGGTGCAAGGCAGAGGGGGTGAAAACTTTTGAGGATCTAAGACTGCTGATTTTGTTGGAGCAGTTTAAGAATTTGGTACACCCTGATGTGAAATATAATATAAATACGGGACTGATTAAGGACTTTATGGTGGCAGCACGCCTAGCCGAGCATCTAGCAGTGGCGTATATAATGTACAGAAAGGATATCCCAAACAAACAAGGTGGAGATAGACAGATCAGGACCCAGTATCATGGGAAGGGTCAACAGAACCAAATGTCGCCAGATACTAAACGGCGCAGTCAGGGGTCAGGTAACTTTGGGGAACAAAACAGTCAGTGGTCAGGCAGTAATATGGCTGGGAATCCCTAAGGACAGTCACAAGGTAATTTTTATAAGTCATAACATGGAAATAAATAACGATGTAGGTCAGCAGGGGAGACCACCAGTGAAGTGATATAGTTGTGGGGAGGTTAGTCACTTTAAATTTCAGTTAGAAATACTCGAATGTCAGCAGGGTTAACCGTGTCTTGGGAATAACTGAGGAGTGTTCACAAAGATGTGACTGGTGTCAGACACTGGAGGGAGGTCCCGAGAGATAAATTAGTTTTGAGTGATACAGGAGCAAACCGCAATGTTGTCCTCAACACTGGAGTGGACGAAGGAGTCTCGTTCAGGTGTTGAGATAAAAGCGAAAGTGTTAGGCTCAACATTGACCATACCTACAGTATACACGTAGTGAACCTCGAGACCGATCTTGTCGTTGGTAAAGTTAAGGTTGGGGTGACAGATGAGTTACTGGTTGAGGGAGTGGATATGTTATTGGGTAATGATCTAGCAGGGAACCGGGTGGTTCAGGAACATAAACTTGTGATGGGAATGGCACTGCTGAGGTATCTATGAGTGACATAAATAACGTAAATGGTGTTGTGATTCAGTGAGAGAGGAAGTTGGAAGAAGTGATATTGTTCCAGTGTGTGCTGTTACTGGTGGCATGGTTAAGATGAGACAATGTGAGGATGAAGTGGATTTAGGTCAGGTGTTCATGGACGGTGACAAGTATGGTGAGGTAGTAGTGGAAGAGGGAGACAAGAATGGTGAAGTAGAGTTGGTGGTAAATTTTTGTCCAGATTTCAGAATTGATAAAAGTGAATTAACAGCTTTATCCCATGGTTCTAGTTTGGCAGGACAGTCATGTGATAGGAAAACCACAAACAGGTTGCTGATGAATTTTTACTGGCCTGGTTTGAAGAAAGATATGGCAGCGTTTTGTGAAGCCTGTTCTGTGTGTCAAAACGTAGGGAAGCCAAGTCAACTCATACAACCTGTACCATTGAAACCTATTCCAACTTTCTGTAAACCCTTTAGAATTTTTTTAACAGACTGTGGAGGACCTCTGCCAAAGACACGGGGAGGATATCAATACCTGTTAACCATTATGTATTTGTCTACGCATTTCACAGAGGCTATACCTTTGAGGAGTATTCACAGTATGAATATTGTAAGGGAATTAGTCAAATATTTCTCATGGGTAGGACAGTGTAGGATAAGAATCATTAATCACACTGTGTTAATTCAAGACAGGTGACATGATAGGTGAGATTAAATTTTACGCTGGCAGGTTGGGGCTGTGACGGAGGAATGTGTAAACAACTTCACTTCTGGGTAAAACGAACCAGCTTCTAACACCTGGTTTAAGGATTCGGCGCAGTATATGGATCCTTAGAGAGATAAATTATGCTCTGCGCATCTACCCACAACGCTTTGAAAATACTCCTGCTGTGTGAACCTCAAAACACAGTTGCCTTCTCTGCACCGTCTCACCGTCACGTATGGAGCCGCTTAAGACCGTATTCCTAATTTTGTGTCGCATTTAACCGGTGTTCAAAGGTTGCTGTGGGGTTTACGGCGAGAGATTACTCCATTCAACACCCTGAGGTAAACTAAGGTATGTGGCGAAGAAGATAAAGAATGTAATGAGTGTTTATGTTGGCGTGTTGGTCGGAAGGCGGAGCCAATAGCTTCCTCCTTGGCACCTGTACTGACTGACCACAACCACAGCTGGGGTATATGTCATCCACTAGTTGCTGACACGACCATTTAAATCTTCACCGTCAGGATATCTAGCAAGAATGACTGTCACAATATCAGCTGTCATAACCTGCTAGTCACGCAAGGCTGTCAGAGAGGGAACACTTTAATATATTCGGAATTAAAGTGGTTAATAATTGCCTATTATATTGTAGCCTCGTATACGTGAAAATAGTTTATTTTTGTGATATTCAGCAATAATTTACCCTTTAATGCTTCGAGTTAAAATCAGGTAAGGGAGCAAGTGGAAAAAATAACTTTGAATATAATGAATAAGTGGATAAGTGGGCCATGTGTCTAGGAGCTTCGGGAGACGTTTAATTACGTTCACTTTACTTCAATAACATATACGTTACCATAACTCACATCGAGCTTAACTACTATATTAATATTCATAACTATTTTTCACCTTAATTTTGTTATATGTCCAGTACTCTGTTTATTTTGGATATATTTCAAACATATATGGTCATTCGGGCTATATTTTACATATCTATTTCATTGTTTGGAATGTTTTTGATTAATGGTTGTTGTTATGTTATACGTGTCTGAGTATTGTTTGCATATTATTTCCTGTATTGGTATAGGTAATGTCTTATGATGAGTGGCTTCAGGGTTATACTGACTGACACTCTACCTGTATTTATAGAAGTTCTTTGTTGTGTTTTGGTTCTCTCGGGTCACCTTCTCCTCCTCCCTATTGTTCTTCCTGCTTCTTTATCTTCCAGACTTCCTTCTTCTCCTCCCTCTTTCTTTTTCCAGCATGTACTGTACAACCTCTCTCTCTCTCTCTCTCTCTCTCTCTCTCTCTCTCTCTCTGTACTTCCGAGGCTCAATAGACAAATTGTTTATTTTGGCGTTGAAAGGACAGTCAGGTCACACGGTCAGAAGATCCTGTTACTCTGACTGTTATGGACTGCTGAGTGTCCAGTGAGTGTTTATTATTATTATTATTATTATTATTATTATTATTATTATTATTATTTATTATTATTTTTATAGTAGTTGCAGTAATTGCTTTTGTAGTTGTTGTTGTTGTCGCATAGAAGTAATTGTAATAGAAAGGTAAACGAGAAGGTGACGAAAATCCAAGGTCTGTCGGAAATTGCTAAGAGTGACCCACAAGGGTTCGTTTGCGGCATTCACCCATGGAGTCGGGCATCGCTGGACTACCTGATGCGCACTATCCCTGATATAAGACCTCTCCTCCACCCTGTGGAAGAAGCCATCAAAGTCGCGTTTTTTCCAACACTAGTGAAAAGCCACCACTTAACCCCAGCAGAAAGGTCACTCCTCTCATTACCACCGAGAGAAGCTGCAGCCACTGAACATCAGAACTCTGTCAAGCTCACGGCGGCCCTCACTCAGCACACAGTAGCTCAAAATGCCACAAGTGATGTAGGCACCAACGAGCTACGCAGAATTCGACGTTCCATAACGACAAAATGGCGGCACACGTAAAGTGAAAAACTTCAACAACTGATGCAACAACTGTCAGAAACCGTAAAGAGAAAAGTAGAGGTAGCGCAAGAGGTGGGCGTCACAAGCTGGCCAACAACTCTACTGGTAAGAGCAAAGGGCTTCAGTCTCAACAAACAAGAATATACAGACGCCAGTGTTCTGAGGTACGGTTGGCCAATGATTGACTTATTAATGGAGTTTAAGCTCAAAGCCAAGCACTGGAGCCAATAGGCCATTCAGCGCTGAATGGCAATGAGCATGCGAGCCCACATAGCGCACCCCTAGAATCTTAGATTAAAACTATTTTTCCATTTTTCCACATTGTAACTTGTAATATAACCGATTTTTTTTAAAAAGGTTGGTCAGTGGAAGGTATGCCCCCCAGTGCATGCCATGCCATGGTGTGCAAGAAGTGAGGTTTCGTTTGAATGAGGCATGGTGAATTAATGGACCTCACAGCAAATTTGTTGAAGCGGATATGCTGGGACGCCACTGTGGTACTGACCCTCCTCCCACTGGACAGCGTGGACTCTATTCATAGGCCAGCCAACACAACCAGAGAAGCCCATGTGGACGTCAGTGATCGATGATTCTGGACGAGGGAACAACTAGCCTTCTTTGCTATAAGGCTATTCGATTCTATGGGTGCATGTCACCATGACCTGTCTCTCGGGGCTGCACACAGGAGGAACGAGAATGACAAGAACAGAGTTTATACAGAGAGAATCCAGAATGTGGACCAAGGCGGCTTCACTCCTCTGGTGTTCACATCGTCGGGCAGGATGGGACCTAGTGCAAGGTGCTTCTATGCCAGACTGGATTAAGTGTTATCAGAACAGAAGTTCCGTCGTGGCCTGGTTAAGGTGTCGCTTATAACCTTCTCCATGTTCAGGTCTGCTCTGATGTGTCCCAATGAACAAGATCATCTAGGCGGCGGCGGTGGTGGTGGTAACGGGAAGAGGAGGAGGAAGAGGAGGAAGAGGAAGAAGAGTAGTAGTAGCAGCAGTTGTGGTACCAGGTATTTTGTGGAGTCCTCATCAGATTTAATTACACACCCTATTTTAGTTTCATCCGCATATTTATTTATGTTGCTGTCTATACCAATATCTATGTCGTTAATGTATTTAATAAATAGTAATGGTCTGAGCCTTAGGGTACTCCACTAGTGACGTTATCTCAATCGGATTTAGTGCCATTAATTCTGGCACTCTGTTTCCTGTCCTGGATGTTGAAGGTGGTGCTGGTGGTTGGAGGTGGTGGTGGTGGTTGTAGGTGGTGCTGGTGGTTGAAGGTGGTGCTGGTGGTTGTAGGTGGTGCTGGTGGTTGTAGGTGGTGCTGGTGGTTGTAGGTGGTGGTGGTGGTTGTAGGTGGTGCTGGTGGTTGAAGGTGGTGCTGGTGGTTGTAGGTGGTGCTGGTGGTTGTAGGTGGTGGTGGTGGTTGTAGGTGCTGGTGGGGGTAGTGGGTGTTGTAGGTGGTTTTGGTGGTTGCAGTGGTAGAGAGGAGGACGAAGTAGATCTGTTTTACATTATCTCTCTTAGAGAACAAGAGAGAGAGAGAACAAAAATCAGAATGTAAAAAGAGAGAAGAATAGGGGTTTAGTAACACACACACACACACACACACACACTACATACACACACTACACACACACACACACACACACACACACACACACACAGGGCTCCCTCTGTTAGGTGTTGACAACTGAATTAAAACATTCTAAACTAATATACCGCGAGAGAGAGAGAGAGAGAGAGAGAGAGAGAGAGAGAGAGCGGACACACACACACACACACTACATACACACACTACATACACACACACACACACACACACACACACACACACACACACTACATACACACAGTAAATGCACACACACACACACACACTACACACATACACACACACACACACTACACACACACACACACACACACACACACACACACACACACCACCTCTACAAGTTACAATATAATCTATTTACAGGTAACTGAATTTTTCCCCAAGTCCACCAATACGGTGACGGTGAAAAAATATATACACGGTGAAAGAGAGAAATTGAAAAGTGTAAAATATCAAGATATGTATGTATATGTATTTTGGTATCTGCATATTCATAGGGTCATGTCCACACGTGGGTCGGGTCGGGTATGGTCGGGATGGTCGGGATGGTCGGGATGGTCGGATAAAATAAAAAAAACCTTGATGAATGAATACACACCTAACCTAACCTAACTTAACCTAACCTAGCCTAACCTAACCTAACCTAACCTAACCTATCTTAACCTCACCTTCTATTCATTCACTTATCCACCTATCATGCACATCCAGTCAACCATCCATCCTACTACCCCATTCACCCTACCATTCAACCATCCACCTATCCTTCCTATCCACTTAATAATGTGTTTATTTTGGAGGCGATGAAGTCAAGGTTAGGTTAGGTTAGGATTAGGTTAGGTTAGGTTAGGTTTGGTTAGGTTAAGTTAGATTTATATTGAACCGGTGGCGAATTATACCCAGAACTTAACTATACATCCATACAACCATCTTTCTATCCAGTCAACTATCCACCCAACCAACCACCTATCCAACCCTTCCACACAACCATCCACCCCGTATTCCATCAATCTATTCTATCATCAACCTTTCCATCCATCCCCTGAACTATCCATCCATCCAACCATCCACCCATCCACCCAACCACCCATCTATCCATCTATGCACCCTGCCAACCACACTATCATCCACACAACCACCCACCATCCACCCAACCATCCATCTATCCATCTATGCACCCTACCATCCACACAATCACTCACCATCCACACAATCACCTACCTATCCATCTATCCCCTGAACTACCCATCCAATCAACCATCCACCCATCCATCCATATATTCATTCAACCATCCACCCAACCATCCATTTATGTACCCTACCATCCACACTACCATCCACACGACTACCCTGTCATCTCCACAACCACCCACCATCCACTCAACCACCCACCTATCCATCTATCCCCTGAGCTAACCATCCAGGCCTGAGAAAACACAATTGGTGAGGCGGACGACGAAGGGGAAAATCCCGAAGATTGAATTGTGAGAGAGAATGAGAGTGTGTGAGAGTGTGTGGTAGTGTGTGAGAGCGTGTGGTAGTGTGTGAGAGTGTGTGAGAGTGTGTGAGAGCGTGTGGTAGTGTGTGAGAGTGTGTGGTAGTGTGTGAGAGTGTGTGAGAGTGTGTGGTAGTGTGTGAGAGTGTGTGAGAGTGTTTGAGAGTGTGTGAGAGTGTGTGGTAGTGTGTGAGAGTGTATGAGAGTGTGTGGTAGTGTGTGAGAGTGTGTGGTAGTGTGTGAGAGTGTGTGAGAGTGTGTGGTAGTGTGTGGTAGTGTGTGAGAGTGTGTGAGAGTGTGTGGTAGTGTGTGGTAGTGTGTGGTAGTGTGTGAGAGTGTATGAGAGTGTGTGGTAGTGTGTGAAAGTGTGTGGTAGTGTGTGAGAGTGGGTGAGAGTGTGTGAGAGTGTGTGAGAGTGTGTGGTAGTGTGTGAGAGTGTGTGGGAGTGTGTGGTAGTGTGTGAGAGCGTGTGGTAGTGTGTGAGAGCGTGTGGTAGTGTGTGAGAGTGTATGAGAGTGTGTGGTAGTGTGTGAGAGTGTGTGGTAGTGTGTGAAAGTGTGTGGTAGTGTGTGAGAGCGTGTGGTAGTGTGTGAGAGTGTATGAGAGTGTGTGGTAGTGTGTGAGAGTGTGTGGTAGTGTGTGAGAGTGTGTGGTAGTGTGTGAGAGTGTGTGAGAGTGTGTGAGAGTGTGTGGTAGTGTGTGAGAGCGTGTGGTAGTGTGCAACAGTGTGTGAGAGTGTATGAGAGTGTATGAGAGTGTGTGAGAGTGTATGAGAGTGTGTGGTAGTGTGTGAGAGTGTGTGGTAGTGTGTGAGAGTGTGTGGTAGTGTGTGAGAGTGTGTGAGAGTGTGTGGTAGTGTGTGAGAGCGTGTGGTAGTGTGTGAGAGTGTGTGAGAGTGTATGAGAGTGTGTGAGAGTGTATGAGAGTGTGTGGTAGTGTGTGAGAGTGTGTGGTAGTGTGTGAGAGTGTGAGAGAGTGTGTGGTAGTGTGTGAGAGCGTGTGGTAGTGTGTGAGAGTGTGTGGTAGTGTGTGAGAGTGTGTGAGAGTGTATGAGAGTGTGTGGTAGTGTGTGGTAGTGTGTGAGAGTGTGTGAGAGTGTGTGGTAGTGTGTGAGAGTGTGTGAGAGTGCATGAGAGTGTGTGGTAGTGTGTGAGAGTGTGTGAGAGTGTGTGGTAGTTTGTGAGAGTGTGTGGTAGTGTGTGAGAGTGTGTGGTAGTGTGTGGTAGTGTGTGAGAGTGTGTGGTAGTGTGTGAGAGTGTGTGAGAGTGTATGAGAGTGTGTGGTAGTGTGTGGTAGTGTGTGAGAGTGTGTGAGAGTGTATGAGAGTGTGTGGTAGTGTGTGGTAGTGTGTGTGGTAGTGTGTGGTAGTGTGTGAGAGTGTGTGGTAGTGTGTGAGAGTGTGTGGTAGTGTGTGAGAGTGTATGAGAGTGTGTGGTAGTGTGTGAGAGTGTGTGGTAGTGTGCGAGAGTGTGTGGTAGTGTGTGAGAGTGTGTGAGAGTGTGTGAGAGTTTGTGGTAGTGTGTGAGAGTGTGTGAAAGTGTGTGGTAGTGTGCGAGAGTGTGTGAGAGTGTGTGAGAGTGTATGAGAGTGTGTGCGAGAGTGTGAGAGAGTGTGGTAGTGTGTGAGAGTGTGTGAGAGTGTGTGGTAGTGTGTGAGAGTGTGTGAGAGTGCGTGGGAGAGTGTGAGAGAGTGTGGTAGTGTGTGAGAGTGTGTGAAAGTGTGTGAGAGTGTGTGAGATTGTGGAAGAGTGTGTGAGAGTGTGTGGTAGTGTGTGAGAGTGTGTGAGAGTGTGTGGTAGTGTGCGAGAGTGTGTGGGGTAGTGTGTGAGAGTGTGTGGTAGTATGTGAGAGTGTGTGAGAGTGTGTGGGAGAGTGTGAGAGAGTGTGGTAGTGTGTGAGAGTGTGTGAGAGTGTGTGGTAGTGTGTGAGAGTGTGTGGTAGTGTGTGAGAGTGTGTGGGAGAGTGTGAGAGAGTGTGGTAGTGTGTGAGAGTGTGTGGTAGTGTGTGAGAGTGTGTGGTAGTGTGTGAGAGTGTGTGAGAGTGCGTGGGAGAGTGTGAGAGAGTGTGGTAGTGTGTGAGAGTGTGTGAAAGTGTGTGAGAGTGTGTGAGATTGTGGAAGAGTGTGTGAGAGTGTGTGGTAGTGTGTGAGAGTGTGTGAGAGTGTGTGGGAGAGTGTGAGAGAGTGTTGTAGTGTGTGAGAGTGTGTGAGATTGTGGAAGAGTGTGTGAGAGTGTGTGGTAGTGTGCGAGAGTGTGTGGTAGTGTGCGAGAGTGTGTGAGAGTGTGTGGTAGTGTGTGAGAGTGTGTGGGAGAGTGTGAGAGAGTGTGGTTGTGTGTGAGAGTGTGTGAGAGTGTGTGAGATTGTGGAAGAGTGTGTGAGAGTGTGTGGGAGAGTGTGAGAGAGTGTGGTAGTGTGTGAGAGTGTGTGAGAGAGAGTGTGGTAGTGTGTGAGAGTGTGTGAGAGTGTGTGAGATTGTGTAAGAGTGTGTGAGAGTGTGTGGGAGAGTGTGAGAGAGTGTGGTAGTGTGTGAGTGTGTGAGAGCGTGTGGTAGTGTGTGAGAGTGTGTGAGATTGTGGAAGAGAGTGTGAGAATGTGGGAGAGTGTGGTAGTGTGTGAGAGTGTATGAGAGTGTGTGGTAGTGTGTGAGAGTGTGTGGTAGTGTGTGAGAGTGTGTGAGAGTGTATGGTAGTGTGAGGAGAGTGTGTGAGAGTGTGTGGTAGTGTGCGAGAGTGTGTGAGAGTGTGTGAGAGTGTGTGGGAGAGTGTGAGAGTGTATGAGAGTATGTGAGAGTGTATGAGAGTGTGTGGGAGAGTGTGAGAGTGTGGTAGTGTGTGAGAGTGTGTGAGAGTGTGTGAGAGTGTGTGGTAGTGTGTGAGAGTGTGTGAGAGTGTGTGAGATTGTGGAAGAGTGTGTGAGTGTGAGAGTGTGTGGGAGTGTGTGTGAGAGTGTGTGTGTGAGTGCAGGAGTGTGGGAGAGTGTGTGAGAGAGTGTGAGAGTGTGTGAGAGTGTGGGGGGTGTGTGAGAGTGTGGGAGTGTGTGGGATTGTGTAAGAGTGTAGGAGTGTGTGTGAGAGTGTGTGAGGGTGTGGGAGAGTGTGTGAGTGTGTGAGGGTTTAGGAGAGTGTGTGGGGTGTGTGAGAGTGTTTGAGTGTATGGGATTTGTGTAAGAGTGTGTGTGAGAGTGTGGGAGTGTGTGAGAGTGTGTGGGAGTGAGAGAGAGAGAGAGAGAGAGGGAGAGAGAGAGAGAGAGAGAGACTGAATCGGTAATTATGAACGGTTGTGACATATTGTATATGAAATGTGCTTCCTGGCTAGCCATTAGGGTGTGTCAATTTTGTCAACATGTTAAAAATCAAATTTGGTCGTCAAAATATTGTGCCTCTTTACGTCTAAACTTGAGATTAACAAACAAAAATGAATTGAAATAACCCTCACCTACATCAATTATACCTTAAAGTTTCAAATATCAGTATTTCAACAAATTAATGAGACTTGATTAGAATTATTCACTTGATATTAACTAATCTCATGTAAGCATATGGATTATGGAGTATTTTATGGTTCTATAGCTTGTGTACAATATGCATGTCAGAACATGAACATGAACAGGCTCTCCGTGTGGGACAGTTTAATTCTTGTTTTGACTTGTACCAAGCGTGAGGATAAGGCGCCCGGCTCACTCTCCTTCTAGATATCATAGACGGTGGTTTGCTCTCATTGCACTTGCACCTACTCTACCAGACGAATTTTACATTTTAATTATTGTAAGTAAGGCATATTGATTGTCGCAGTTACTTATATCATTGTATAAAACATTATGTTCTAAGAAATTATTATGTTATTTCTGTTACAGCATTTTTGATAAACAAATTGATATTTTTTGAAACAACAATTGAATTATGAAACATTGAAATATTTTTCTATTTGTCAGATAGTGTGAAGATGTCAAAATTGAAGACAAGAAGTCAGTTGTCAACCCACTTGAGCCTGCTAGTTGGTAAAGGGAAGGAGCTTCCTGTATCAGAACTTCCAACAGTGAGAGACATGCTAAGATTAGGGTTACTCCTTCGAGAAAAAAATGCAAAGGACAGAAGGAACTATACAGATAAAGAACTCATAAATGACATGATAGTCCCTCTTCTGCATCAATGGACAAAAGCTAATGCACTATTCAAACCACCTGTGATTAATCAGTGTCGAACTATTGAGCTAAAACTAACGAAATTATGGCACAAAGCAGTTGAAACATCACTTGGTACAGGAAACTTGGCCAGGAAAAATGAATTTCTGCACACACTTGATACTCTGTTTGACATTTTGACCTGCAAGTGCTCCATACAATTATGTTCTGAATCCAACTGTTCTCACTCAGGTAAGAGAGAAAATAATTCCCACATTGATTGTGGTTGTCCTCGTGAAAAGAAGATCCCTGTTTTAGAGCTTGAATTTATAAAGGCACAGAGGACAAAGGCAGAAGGCCAAGGAAGTATGCAAATGGGTTCAATAGATTATTCAGAAACAAAGAAGCAGATTGCTAATGCCAAGAAGAGAGAACAAATCCGAGAGAGGGAACAAAAGAAGAAAATGAAGAGTGAAGAAGCTCTCCAAAGAGAGGAAGAGCTGTGTCAAGATGTTTATCACTTCTTTGATAGTTCTTCTGATGAACAGGAAGCAACATCAGATGATAGTTCCAAAGAGCCATCTGAACCTTTACCAAAGAAAATGAAATACAACACAAGAAATATTTCAAACATTGCTTTAGCTAGTATTCGCCACCATGCTGGACTTCCTGAGGCTGCAGAAATTGCAACTGCCGCTTGGATAGATGCAGGCCTCATCAGCCGAGAGGATGTATCTTTGGTGATAGATCATAATAAAATTAGAAGAGCACAAGAAAAAATAATGAAGGAAATATCTGATCAGCATGAAAAAGATTTAAGCGAGGGAGGGCTCTCCTGTCTTTTGTTTGATGGAAGAATAGATGACACAAAAGTTTTGCTAGAAGTAGAGGGAGTGAACAGAAAGTTTCCAGGTCTCATCAAAGAAGAACACTACTCTGTCTGTTCTGAGCCTGGTGGTCGGTTTTTGTTTCACTTTGCTCCCGAAACTGAAGTAATAGGGAAGAAACATGCAGAGGTCATTGCTGATCATATTTTATGTTGGGTTCAGGAGAGAGGACTTGGCAGTTCACTGCAGGCTGTTGGTGGAGATTCAACTGCAGTGAACACCGGATGGCAGGGGGGTGTAATGACGCATTTAGAGAAAAAACTAGGAAGAAGACTTGTTTGGATTGTATGTGATTTACATACAGGCGAGCTACCTCTTCGTCATCTCATCCAGGAACTTGATGGTCCTACAAAGAGCAACAACAAGTGGTCAGGTCCCCTTGGCATCATGCTGGATGAAGCAACACAACTAGAAATAAATACAACCTTTCCAAAGGTCGAAGTTGGCCCTCCCCTTCCGGCGTTGTCTGAAGGAGTCATCAAAGATCTCAGCACAGATCAATCCTATGCTTATCGTATTGCCCAAGCAATAAGATCAGGAGAAGTGCCTCAGTTATTGGCTCTCTTGGAGATTGGACCTGTCAGTCACAGCCGTTGGTTAACTACAGCTCTTCGTTTCTGCAGGATTTGGATTTCCAAACACGAATTGAAGGGCAAAGTGCTGAAGAATTTGAGGTTAATTGTTGAATTTATTATTGGAGTTTATCTTCCCCAGTGGTTTAGTGTGAAACTTAATCCTATGTGGGTGGATGGGCCCAATCACCTTTTGTTTCAATTGCAGCTAGTAAGAACACAGAGGAAGGTAGTGAGGGACATCGTGTTACCTGTGGCAAGAAGGTCCGCTTGGTATGCTCGATCAGAAGCAGTTTTGCAAGCAATGCTTTGCAGTTAATGTACCAATCTCCGAACCGAGGCTGTAGAAGTCATTCTAAAGATTAGAGGAACGCTAATAGATGACGACCAGTTGGGAGACTGTTCGTTTCATTCAAGAAAAGTTCCCCCAATAAACGTCAATGCCACCAAATTGTCAGAATTGGTTGACTTGAGTTTGGAAGTCTTAGAGCCACCATTGACAACAAGTCTAACTAGCCAAGAATTGAGAAACCTTAAAGAGACTCCAATGCAGGTGCCGAAGTGGCCTTCCCACACTCAAAGTGTGGAGAGATGTGTGAAAATGGTCACAGAAGCAGCGGGCCATGTTTACAGCCACGAGAGGCGAGAAGGTTACATCAAAGCACAAATAGCAAGCAGACTACTGATGACAAGAAACCAAAGCAAAGAGAATATGAAGGCATTGGTTACTTTCAAATAGACTACGGATAATAAAATATAATAATTTGAAACTTGAAACAGTAACATGTGTGCAAACGCTGGTTATGTTATAAATTCACAAATATGTACATTTAAAAATCCATTTGATGTAGGTAGGACTTATTATAAAAAAAAATTTATGCCAGAATATTGTTTTGCATGCTTAAAGACTACAATAAATTGCTACCAAATTACTCGATTTTCAATTTAGCCAGTTCACCCCCTAAATTGACACACCCTACTAGCCATGGCGGGCCAGTATTTGGGAGGCCTTAGGATGGCCCACTCCTTGGCCAGCCGCGTCTGCTGCGTTTTGGGGTGACTAATGACAATCTCCTTACTTGGCCATTTGTTATCACAAATTAAATTACTTAAATGAGATTTTTGGCACCTCTTGGCCATTCTCCATTGAATAGACTTTAAAAAAAATTAAACCTCGGGGTGGCCCCACTCTGCTTTGGGTGGTTCACAGCGGGAGTGGTTGTTCGTGTTGGAAATGAAGCTTACAGCCCACATAAATTAAAATCCTCATATATCTTATAAGTTAATTATACACACACACATATATATATATATATATATATATATATATATATATATATATATACTTCATTTTTAGTCCATTTAACACGCGGACTTTGAACATACAATCAACGACCTCACCAGCAAGGAATCGAACCCTCGACCTACTGGGTGTGACTAGGGAGCGCTTACCGGCTAGGCCACAAGGACACTAAAAGCAGTTCTAGACTCTGTTATATTTCACACAAAGCCTGTTCATCGAGCTGATGGCGCCGTGAACCTCAATGGGAAACTGCCCGTGCCTCGTATGTGGTGTCAGTAGCATTTTACCGAATCCAGCTGGTATGAAACGCGAGGTACATATATATACTTCATTTTTAGTCCATTTAACACGCGGACTTTGAACATACAATCAACGACCTCACCAGCAAGGAATCGAACCCTCGACCTACTGGGTGTGACTAGGGAGCGCTTACCGGCTAGGCCACAAGGACACTAAAAGCAGTTCTAGACTCTGTTATATTTCACACAAAGCCTGTTCATCGAGCTGATGGCGCCGTGAACCTCAATGGGAAACTGCCCGTGCCTCGTATGTGGTGTCAGTAGCATTTTACCGAATCCAGCTGGTATGAAACGCGAGGTACATATATATACTTCATTTTTAGTCCATTTTGACACCACATACGAGGCACGGGCAGTTTCCCATTGAGGTTCACGGCGCCATCAGCTCGATGAACAGGCTTTGTGTGAAATATAACAGAGTCTAGAACTGCTTTTAGTGTCCTTGTGGCCTAGCCGGTAAGCGCTCCCTAGTCACACCCAGTAGGTCGAGGGTTCGATTCCTTGCTGGTGAGGTCGTTGATTGTATGTTCAAAGTCCGCGTGTTAAATGGACTAAAAATGAAGTATATATATGTACCTCGCGTTTCATACCAGCTGGATTCGGTAAAATGCTACTGACACCACATACGAGGCACGGGCAGTTTCCCATTGAGGTTCACGGCGCCATCAGCTCGATGAACAGGCTTTGTGTGAAATATAACAGAGTCTAGAACTGCTTTTAGTGTCCTTGTGGCCTAGCCGGTAAGCACTCCCTAGTCACACCCAGTAGGTCGAGGGTTCGATTCCTTGCTGGTGAGGTCGTTGATTATATATATATATATATATACAATCAACACCTCAACCCGCCAGGATTCGAACCCACGGCCCACAAGCCTATGACTGTGACCGGGGAACGCTAACCGCTGGACCACCAGGGTTCGAATCCTGGCGGGTTGAGGTGTTGATTGTATGTAGAAGTCCGCGTGCTTTATTGGGCTAATGAAATATATATGGATCCTCGTGTTTCGAAGCCGGATTTGGTAAAACGTTACTCTGACCACCTTAGTGATACGGGTGGTCCCCATTAGAGGTTCACGGCGCCATTAAGCTCGTTGAACAGGCTTTGTGTGAAATATAACAAAGTCTAGGACTGCTTTTAGTATCCTGGTGGTTCAGCGGTTAGCGTTCCCCGGTCACAGTCATAGGCTTGTGGGCCGTGGGTTCGAATCCTGGCGGGTTGAGGTGTTGATTGTATGTAGAAGTCCGCGTGCTTTATTGGGCTAATGAAATGTATATATATATATATATATATATATATATCTTGATAAAATCACACCGGTAAAGGGAAACAACGGAGCACCTTAGCTTTCCTCTTTATTCAAGATATCTTCAGAGGCAACTGAAGGATGTTGTTGACAGATTAAGGACACAGCGTAGGAGATACGTGTAAGTTCCATATTTCATGTAGATCCACAATGAAAACGTGGATAAGATAAATCTTGATAAAATCACACGGGGAAAAGGGAAACAACGGAGCACCTTAGCTTTCGTCTTTATTCAAGACATCTTCAGAGGCACAAACAAGTATGTCTGTGTGTGTGTGTCCGCACGAGAATCTCGGGAACTACTTTACTGATCTGTAGTGATGATGGATGGTATTATATGTAGTGATGATGGATGGTGTTATATGTAGTGATGATGGATGGTATTATATGTAGTGATGATGGATGGTGTTATATGTAGTGATGATGGATGGTGTTATATGTAGTGATGATGGATGGTGTTATATGTAGCGATGATGGATGATGTTATATGTAGTGATGATGGATGGTGTTATATGTAGTGATGATGGATGGTGTTATATGTAGCGATGATGGATGATGTTATATGTAGTGATGATGGATGGTATTATATGTAGTGATGATGGATGGTGTTATATGTAGTGATGATGGATGGTGTTATATGTAGTGATGATGGATGGTGTTATATGTAGTGATGATGGATGGTGTTATATGTAGTGGTGATGGATGGTGTTATATGTAGTGATGATGGATGTTGTTATATGGAGTGATGATGGGTGGTGTTATATGTAGTGATGATGGATGGTGTTATATACAGTGATGATGGGTGGTGTTATATGTAGTGATGATGGATGTTGTTATATGTAGTGATGATGGGTGGTGTTATATGTAGTGTTGATGGATGGTGTTATATACAGTGATGATGCGTGGTGTTATATATAGTGATGATTAGACAATAAAATAATAACAGTTTAATGCTAAAAAAATATACATTGTTGTACCGTTGTAGTGAAAAACATGGTGGAACTTACATACACCGTTAATGAACTATTGATGGAAGAAGAAGTTTTGGGGACTGAACAGTGAGACAATATGGAGCCTCCGGAGGGTGGCGTCCTAAGCTAACTTTATGGATGAATAAGGTTAGGTTAGGTTGGGTTAAGCTGGATCTTTTTTGGGGGGGTTAAACTTGAGACTGTGTGCCCTAACCTTACCTATTTTAAGTTCTAACTTAACTAAACCTAACCTAAACATCTTCAACTTTAAGGTTAGGTTAGGTTGTCCTGTCTGCAAGCTATTTTGCCAAATTACCAAGTTGTTTGCCGGTCATTTTGCAAAATAACCGCAACAAACAGTAAATATATGATATTTACTTCTTGTTATGTCATTTTTTTTTACTTAGGGAAAACTAAAGTTCAAGGTTTTAATCTTCGTTTCTTTATTGACTGACAATCGACCTGATTTGATTGACTCCCGACTTGACCTGATTGTCAATGGCGCTGACACGATAATGCAATGTAATTTATATTTACTTTATATTTCATTTAATAATAATAATAATAATAATAATAATAAAAATAATAATAATAATAATAATAATAATAATAATAATAATAATAATAGTTTGGTTTACACCAGAACATTTTATTTGGTTGGCAGTAACCCCTGCATTCTGTAGGGTTAAAACGTATTACCTTGATGAAAAATAATTAGGTTAAATCTATTACCAACGCTTTTAAGAGACACAGCTACTGTAGACAGGCACAACACACCTTGTGGCGGGAGTTAACACAAGGCTTTGACTCACATGGATGTTTTAGTAATAGATGGATTGCGACTGTTTTCTAATCCACCGTTACCTCAGTATTGATATTATTTATGTTTATGTGTACAGTAACTCTAGATACATGAACGCACTTATAAAACTTCCTCAAATATAAAGTGAACGCAGATATACAACTCCGTAAAACATAAAGAGTGAACTCACGGGACTACTGAACGCGTCCCACATACCCTTAGCATATATCAACACACGTAAACTTGTCGAGATCACTACTTACACACAGACCAGTACGTACCTGGTGAACGAGAGAGAGAGAGAGAGAGAGAGAGAGAGAGAGAGAGAGAATATGATGAATTATAGAAGAATAAACAGAGTAAGAATGCGCGGAGGAGGAGAAAGCGGAGGTGGAGGAGGAGGAGCAAGAAGAAGTTGAAGATGAAGACGAGGAGGAGCGGAGGAGGAAGAGGATGAGGGACGATTGCTGCATGAGTTGGCAAAAGGTAGCTGGATTGTGGTGCCGGTGGCAAGTAGTGGTAGTAGGTGGTAGTAGTAGTGGTAGTAGTAGTGGTAGTAGTGGTAGTAGTGGTGGTAGCAGTGGTGGTAGTGGTGGTAGTTGTGGTAGTAGTGTTGGTAGTAGTGGTAGTAGTGGTAGTAGTAGTGGTAGTAGTAGTGGTAGTAGTGGTGGTAGTTGTGGTTGTAGCGGTAGTAGTGGTGTTAATAGCGGTGGTAGTAGTGGTAGTAGTGGTGTTAGTAGTGGTGTTAATGGTGGTGGTAGTAGTGGTAGTAGGTGGTAGTAGGAGTAGTACGTAGCGGGAAAGGTGAATGAGTGGGTTAGTGAAATCCAAGCTCTGTCTGAGATTGCTAACACAGAGCCAGATGCGGCTTTTGCTGCATTCACCCATGGAGTCAAGCATCGTTGGAACTACCTGATGCATACTATCCCTGATAATGGACCTATCCTCCCCCCTCTGGAAGAAGCTATCAGTGTCAATTTCATTCCCAAATTAGTGAAACACCTTCACTTAACCCCAGCAGAAAGATCACTTCTTGCACTTCCATCAAGACTGGGAGGGATGGGACTAACCAATCCAGAGGAGATTGCAGCCACTGAACATCAAAATTCACTTAAGCTCACGGCAGCCCTCATGGACCACATAATAGCCCAGAACGCAACAGGGGAGGTGGATACCAGTGAAGTAAACAAGATTCGTAGGTCCATTACGACAGAACGACAGCACTGTCAAAATGATAAGCTGCAGCAACTGTTGCTGCAGGTACCAGAAAATTTGAAAAAAAAGTAGCTATAGCGCAGGAGGTGAGCGCCTCGAACTGGTTAACTACGTTACCGATAAGGGCAAATGGTTTCAGTCTCAATAAACAAGAATTTACAGATGCCAATGCTCTAAGGCACGGTAGGCCAGTAGAAGGTTTGCCCTCCCAATGCATGTGTGGCTCTTCCTATGACGTCGATCACGCTATGGTGTGCAAGAAAGGGGGCTTCATATGTATGAGGCATGACGAAGTAAGGGACCTCACAGCAAATATGTTGAAGGAAATCTGCCGGGTTGTCATGGTAGAACCGACCCTCCTTCCTTTGGATGGTGAGATCTTCCAACATAGGACTTCAAACACATCTAACGAAGCCCGTGTTGACGTCACTGCTCGAGGATTCTGGACGCGGGGACAGCGAGCTTTCTTCAACATCAGGATTTTTTATCCCACGGCCGCATGTCACCGTAACCTAGCTCTGGATGCTGCACATAGGAGGAACGAGAACGACATGATAAGGGCGTATGGGGAGAGAATTCAAAACGTTGATTAGGAAGCTTCACTCCTCTAGTGTTCACAACCTCTGGTGGGATGGGACCAAGTGCAAGATGTTTCTACGCCAGACTCGCGGAGCTGATCTCCGAACAGAAGCAGCAGCCCAGAAGTTATGTTACAGCCTGGATGAGATGTCGACTGTCTTTCTCTCTCCTTCGATCGGCTTTGCCCTGCCTCAGGGGAACGAGAGCTTCTGCCCCAATGCCGACAACTGCTGCAGATATTGACTATGAGGCTACAGTCACTGAATGCCCCATACATCTGCTGCTCAACTAATTCAACACAGATAGGATAGCTACTTATGTATTAGGATATTTAATATTAAGGTAGTAAAATGGCGGCGAAGGTGTGGCTATTGGGGGAGGCTGGAGGCCACGTTAAAAAAAAAAAAAAAAAAAAAAGTGGTAGTAGTGGTGTTAGTAGTGGTGGCAGTAGTGGTGGTAGTGGTAGTAGTTGTGGTAGTAGTGGTTGTATTGGTAATAGTGGTGGTAGTACTGGTAGTAGTGGTGGTAGTTATAGTAGTAGTCGTGGTGGTAGTTGTTGTTGTATTGGTGTTAGTAGTGGTGGTAGTAGTGGTGGTAGTAGTGGTGGTAGTAGTAGTGGTGTTAGATGTGGTTATAGCGGTAGTAGTGGTGTTAGTAGTGGTGGTAGTAGTGATAGTAGTGATAGTAGTGGTGGTAATGGTGGTAGTAGTGGTGGTAGCTGTAGTAGTGGTAGTAGTAGTGGTGGTAGTAGTGGTGGTAGCTGTGGTAGTAGTGGTAGTAGTAGTGGTGGTAGTAGTGGTGGTAGCTGTGGTAGTAGTGGTAGTAGTGGTGGTAGTGGTAGTAATGGTGGTAGTGGTAGTAGTGGTAGTAGTAGTAGTGGTGGTAGTAGTGGTGGTAGTTGTGGTAGTAGTGGTGGTAGTTGTGGTAGTAGTGGTGGTAGTTGTGGTAGTAGTGGTGGTAGTGGTGGTAGTAGTGGTAGTTGTGGTATTAGTGGTGGTAGTTGTATGTATATTATGTATGCTGGATTATATATCATGTATGTATATTATGTATGTGCTCCATTTATGTATTATTTATTCAGCCTAGCTAGCAGCGTGTGGCAATGTTATTACCATATCCCACATGCTTAATTAATGTGCCTGGCGACGTATGGAAGTTGCTAATGTATCACTTGCCATATGTCGTCTATAGCAGTTGACCAGCAGGAGCCTAGCCGGGGAGAGTGCTGCTTCCCTTTGTGTACATACTCTTATCCAGTAAACCGAACCTACAAAACTATACAGGTGTTTGTGTTCTCTCCTGTATATAGAACTTATTATTCAGAACCTAACATGGCGCAGTGATCCGATCTTACTGGATAATTACGAGTGATAGTGCAAAGTTTGTGGAAAGCCCGCTATGGACTCTCGCTTGGGTCAACTCCCGCGTGTCACCTCTCCTCGAAGAATTTAGCAACTTTGAGCAGTGTCAGTGATTTTCTGTGAAGTGTTTAGTGCATTGTGTGTTCGTGCCATTCATGTGTGACCTTGTTCTAAAGGATTCCCAAGGTATACGGCACGTTCTGGGCATTTGTAAGGAGTAGAGTTCAGTGCACCCGTCTCTGACCGCGTTCTGAGGGTAACTGGACTGACTGGGAGTCGCCGCGCCTCTCCCTCCACCCCCTCACAGCGCCGCCTCCACCCCCCCTCACAGCTGGGGCAAGACACTTTGCCCACCCGGGACACACACTCACGCACATACATGTACTAACACTCGCTGACCGCGCGGCTTCCTTATATATATTTTATATATATAACCTACTTATCTGTGTATTTAATTAATATTTTGTCTGAAATCTTGTTGATACGACGGGCTGACCGGTCAACACTGATTTAAGACATAGTACACAGAGGAAGTAGTTATGTCTCACGCCTTACGTAGCCGTGGACCCAGCGTCTGGATGAGTCAGGCGGGTGATAGCCCCGCAGAGATGGATGACCAGGCCGGCCACGACGCTCCAGCCCCCACATCGCGCAGTCCCTCACCTCAATATTCAGCGTTGTCTCCAGAGATAATTGCTTTACTGAAGTTTATGAGAGATGAGAAACGCGAGGATGAAGCCCACAGACGTTTGGCGGATGAGCACAGAAGGCAAGCAGAGGCAGAACGAGACAACCAACGGAGATTGGAAGACAGTGAACGGTTTGAAGCCTTGATATCTCGCCTCACTGTTAACCAAGCCCCTGGTTCTAACACTGCCTCGTTACTGACTGGTTCAGATACCTCATCCATGCTTCCTTCATGCCCCCCAGCCCCACCTAAAGCAGCAGCTCAAACGCCGCCCATCTTGAAGCCTGATGAGGCTTTCCAGACTTTTCGTGAATGGCGGCGACGGTGGACTGATTATTCTACAATGGTGGATCTCCAGAGTTTGTCACAGCCTAAACAACTCATCCAGCTGCGTATGTGCCTGTCCTTGGAAATTCAGCGTGTCTTGGAACATACGTTGCAGGTACCCCCAACCTCTTTGCTGTCTGTAGAGGAGGTACTGGACGTTCTACAACGGCACATCAAAGGACAGCAGAATGAAGCTCTGCGCAGGAGGGAATTGTTTAGCTGCAGACAGATGGAGGGTGAGTCTTTTGATGCCTTTTACGTGCGTCTTAAGAGAGCCTCGGAAGAGGTAGATATATGTTCAGGCCACCACCAGCAGTGCGAGGAGACCCAGTTGAGGCAGGTGATCCTGATGGGTGTTAAGGACGAGGAACTTGTCCAACGCCTCACCTCCCTCGACTCTTCCTCTTCTCTTAAGGATGTGTTGACGATATGTCGCTCCTATGAGGCTGCCAGGTGTACCACCTCTGCCATCCGTGCTTCCCCTACAGCTGTACGCGCTGTGTCCCGGTACAAGAAGGACAAGAAGTCTGTTCCTACGCCTTCGCCCACCACGTCCACGCCCGGTTTATTTTGCAACAACTGTGGTAAGCAGCACGGAACACAGGTGTGTCCAGCTGCTCAGTCTACCTGCAACAGTTGTGACCGTAAGGGCCACTGGTCACTCACAGTACGGTGCCCAGCCAAACGCGTCCAGTGCAATGTGTGTGGTCGTCTGGGCCACTATAACAAGTGTTGCCCTTCCAACATACCCAAGGGACCGCGTCGGCGGAAGCTTCAGCCCCCTTCCACCAGAGAGGGCCGCCCACAGTCTTCCAATCAGAGGCACGACGACTCCTGACAACGCTCGAGCCACATTAGGAATGTGTGCTCCCCCCCGCGTCCCAGGACCAAAGTCCCCCAGTACATCAGCGTCATCGTGACCTACGGCGGTGTGTCATCCCGTCTTCAGATGTTGCCCGACACCGGCGCTGATGCTACAGTCATCGGTCCCCAGCATTTGCAATGCTTGGGGCTCTCTCCAAGTGATCTAGGACCGCCCCCCAAGGATCTCCGCTTTATGGCAGATGGTTCACAGATGACCCCGGCCCTAGGTTCACTCTATGCACACGTCACCTTTGGCAACAGGTCGTGTCAAGCCTGGATTGATGTGCATAATGGCGTCCCGACTCCTTTGCTGTCCTACAGACATTGCCAAGAGTTGGCCATCATCTCCCAGGACTTCCCAACACCGATTCTCGAGGTAAAACACGCCAACAGGGTGCACGAAGGGAGCAGCAACTACCCTGCTGCCGCCCTACCCCTACCTCTGGCCAGTGACACCTCTCCTTCGGTAGTTGTCCCTGCTGCTTCAAGTCTCCACGCCTTGGCTCGCCTCCACGACAGTCACTGTGGAGCCGAGGCCACCAAACGGCGTGCAAGACAGACTGTGTTCCGGCCTGGCATCGACCCCGACATCTCCAATGCTGTCCAGGTGTGTAAGCCCCGCCACGTATTACAACCCAGCCAGCAGCAGGAACCCTTTATGAGTGACGACAACCCCACCCGCCCCTTTGAGTCTGTGTCGGCCGACTTTTTCTGTGTGTCAGGAAAGTCCTTCCTCGTTATCGTCGACCGTCTCTCTGGTTGGCCGGTTGTCATCAAGTGCGGTAATGACACGACGTCTGCCGCCACCATCAGCAAGTTCCGCCACTACTTCCGTGACGTGGGCGTTCCTGTACGCCTGCGAACCGACGGAGGGCCTCAGTTCACAAGCCGGGACTTTGCTGCGTTCCTTGACCGATGGGGAGTCCGGCATGTGTTGTCATCGCCCCATTACCCGCAGTCCAACGGCCACGCTGAGGCTGCTGTCAAATCCCTGAAGCACCTCATCCTTAAGGTGGCCCCTTCTGGGAACATTGACTGCGAGGCCTTCGACAGGGGTCTTCTTGAACTCCGCAACACACCTAACTACACCGGACGCTCCCCTGCCCAGGTTTTGTATGGACGCACCCTTCGTTCTTGTGTCCCTGCTCACCCTCAATCCTTCTCCAAGGAGTGGCAGGCCAAGACAGAGGATTGTGATCGCCGAGCCGCCGAACGTGTTCAGGACGTCGTCGCCCGCTACAACGACCACGCCCGCTCTCTCACCAGGTTGAGTGTCGGCACCCAAGTCCGTGTTCAGGACCCGACCTCCCTACTTTGGGACAAAGTAGGCGTAGTCATGGGTCTCGGCAGGTCGCGGGACTACCAGGTGCGGTTACCCAGTGGTCGTGTGTGGTGGAGGAACCGCCGTTTTCTCCGACCTGTAACAATGCCTTCTGCTGGCCCCGCCACCAGTGTTGAGTCCCATACCCTTCCCAGTGATGAAGTCCCTCGACGCTCAGAACGGATCCAAAAGAAAAGGTCCGCTCAAGACTTTGCTATGAGCGTATAGGGGGGAGGGAGGTGTATGTATATTATGTATGCTGGATTATATATCATGTATGTATATTATGTATGTGCTCCATTTATGTAATATTTATTCAGCCTAGCTAGCAGCGTGTGGCAATGTTATTACCATATTCCACATGCTTAATTAATGTGCCTGGCGACGTATGGAAGCTGCTAATGTATCACTTGCCATACGTCGTCTATAGCAGTTGACCAGCAGGAGCCTAGCCGGGGAGAGTGCTGCTTCCCTTTGTGTACATACTCATATCCAGTAAACCGAACCTACAAAACTATACAGGTGTTTGTGTTCTCTCCTGTATATAGAACTTATTATTCAGAACCTAACAGTAGTGGTGGTGGTAGTGGTGGTAGTAGTGGTAGTTGTGGTATTAGTGGTGGAAGTGGAGGTAGTAGTGGTGGTAGTGGTGGTAGTAGTGGTGGTAGTGGTGGTAGTAGTGGTGGTAGTGCCCGGAGCTACAGAAGCGAGGGGCGGGAGTTGCTGCTTCTTTTACGTATCAGAAACTATGAATATTTAACGACGCGTTCACCACCACTATTACCAGGCGACCCACCCAAACCTACCTTAACCCACCCTACCCCCCACCCGAACCCCCACCTGAACCCACTTTAATACACTTAACCCACCCTAAACCACCACTAACCCACCCTAAACTACCTTAATCCACTATAACCCACCTTAACCCGCCCTAAGCCACCTTAGCCCACCCTAACCAACCATAGCCCACCCTAACCCACAATAGCCCACCCTAACCCACCCAAACCTACCTTAGCCCACCTTAGCCCACTTTAACCCACATTAACCCACCCTAACCCAATTTAAAGAACCTAGCATCGGTGCACGTGTTTATACAGACGGAAGGCGTAAGTTCACATGGGTATGCTGGCCACGTCCTGCTAGTACACACACACACACACACACCCACACACACACACACACCCACACACACACACACACACAAAGATTGATGGAAAAAGTTTGATGTGAGAATCTTGTGGCAGCTGTGGTTGTAGTAGAGTTACCAATTCATTAATATAATTTTCTTCATTATTTAAACAAATATACGAAAATTTGGAAGCTTCTCATGACCTTAGATAACAATGATTTGTTTAGTATTATAAAAATTCTACCTTTGGTTTGTTTAATATTTATCCTGACTGATACAGCCGAAAACAGATCCACCAAGTATTACCAGGGTGGAGTCATTGCATCTTTGGTTGACTGTATGTATGTATGTATATATGTATGTATGTATGTATGTATGTATGTATGTATGTATAATGTGACAAAACTCACAAGAAGAAGGTTACATATAGGTAGAATGTTGATAGTATAAGAGTATAAAAGAGAGGAAGATTTTGGTAGCGTGGCCGTGATAGTTATTTACACTTATCGTATCTTCCATGTCAATACACGTCTACTACGTCTTAAAGGCGACTTGTCAAACACTGCTTCGCTACAACTCCTTATTAATTACGAACATGACATGGACACAATAATAACACCTTCTATTGAAGTTACTAGGACATTATATTACGTTACTAGACACTGATTCTCGGACACGAACATGAAATGAATACACTTCCCACATAAGTAACTCATCCCGTGGAAAGCTCTGACAAACACTCACGTGACCTAGGGAAGACCTAGCAGGTAGTCCTGGGTTGTCTCTATGAGAGACTGCTTAGCTGGGCGCCGGAGGGAAGCCTCGGTCCTGACCGGAGGCGACTGGAGGTGACCGGAGGCGACTTGCCTCCGGCCCCTGACTTCTCTCGAGCAGGACTCGGGGACGTCGTAGCTGGCCACCTTGTTACAAGACCACTCCCTCTCTGCGAATCCCTGAGGGAGGACTAGGACGTCCTATATATTGGGATGCGAGCCGTGAGGTTGAGCTGGCCGGGGGGGGGGGGGGGCGAAGGGTCTCCTTACATTTGACCTCGCTAATGTAGGGTCAGGTCTGGACTTTGTTCAGAGACTATAAGTTATATCTTCTGGAAAAGTCATCAGGTGGGGGTGGGGCCTTGTGTATATTGGGAGAGAGCCGGCCGGTGCCCCCTTACATGTGTGACATGGGAGGGGTGCCTGGCTGATTTACAATCCTTGGTCAACAGCAGAGTTACCCTGTACTTTTGACCTCCCTAATGTCGGGTCAAGTCTGGCTTGTTTTCAGAGACTATAAGTTGTACTTTCTGGAGAAGTCATCAGGTGGGGCCGTGTGACATGAGAGGCCCTGGTTGATTTGTGGCCCCTTGAGTTGGGCTCCGAGGGTTACATTTGACCTGGCTAATGTGAGGTCAGGTCCGGCCTCTCTCTGCGATGTAGGTTATTGTATATTGGGAGAGAGTCGGCTGGTGCCTTCTTACATGTCTGTTGTGGTGACATGTCACATGGCAGGGGAGCTAGTTGATTTGTAACACCCTTGAGCACCTGCGAGGGATACCCTTACACTTGACCCCCCTAATGTCGGGTCAAGTCTGGCTTTCCTTGCCATGTAAGCTGTGGTCTGACAACCCATCACTACATATGTATGTATGTATGTATGTATGTATGTATGTATATATGTATGTATGTATGTATGTATGTATGTATGTATATATGTATGTATGTATATATGTATGTATGTATGTATGTATGTATGTATGTATGTATGTATGTGAGAGTAATATTTAAATGAGATCAACACTTAAGCTCGCCCTTGTAAACTATTTAAGTGGCTATAAGTAAGGTATACCGACAGAATAAGTGATATCTCTTACGTGTTTTGAGAGTATAAGTGTTATCATTATGGATATTTAAGTGCATATAAGTGAGCCTAAGCTTAATATTAAGGGTTGAAATTATAAGTAGACCAAAGCTTGACACTAACACCAAATTAAAATACTAACCTGACCACACCTAACCTAACCTAACCTAACCTAACCTAACCTGACCGCACCTAACCTGACCACACCTAACCTAACCTGACCACACCTAACCTAACCTAACCTGACCACACCTAACCTAACCTAACCTGACCACACCTAACCTAACCTAACCTAACCAAACCTAACCTAACCTAACCTAACCTGACCACACCTAACCTAACCTAACCTAACCTAACCTAACCTAACCTCACCGCACCTAACTTAACCTAACCTAACCTAACCTAACCTGACCACACCTAACCTAACCTAACCTAACCTAACCTAACCTAACCTCACCGCACCTAACCTAACCTAACCTAACCTAACCTAACCTAACTTCTGCTAACCAAACTTAACATAAATCGCCTCGTACATTTCGTGGCCCCTGTTGTCCAATTGGGATGTGTGTGTGTGTGTGTCCTGGCCTTGTTAAGATGGTAGTTATGGTAGTTAAGAGTTGTTAAGGCTTCAGAGCAGGACTTAACACCTTCAGCAAAGTCCTAACTCAGTAGAATAATAATATAAAAATAATAGATGGAATTATATGTACAGATATATGTAAAAAAAGTTATTATTATTATTATTATTATTATTATTATTATTATTATTATTATTGACTATGAGATTATATAAATAATATATAGTTTGTGTGTGTGAAAGGGAGAAATGAGGGAGGGAGGGCGGACCACAAAGACCATCAACACATCATTTGCATGACCCGTAACTTTGTGGTTAACTAACTCACCTCCGTGTTATGTAGGAGAGAAGTGAGGGGGGGGGGGTGGATGAAGGGGAGGAGAGGGAAAGGGGGAGGAGAATGGGGGTGAGGGGAGGGAGGGAGGAAAGGGTTGATATTGATATATTACACGCATGGAAACGCTCTCTCTCTCTCTCTCTCTCTCTCTCTCGGTTTGTTTGTGCCTTTCTCTATCTGTTTCTCTTCTCTCTCACTATCTCTTTCTCATTTCTTCAGTCTGTCAACGAGCGAACGAGTGGATAACGAGGGTAGTAGGCGGGGCTAGCACGGGGTTAACGAGGGTAGTAGACAGGGCTAACACGGGGTTAACGAGGGTAGTAGGCGGGGCTAACAGGGGGTTAACGAGGGTAGTAGACAGGGCTAACACGGGGTTAACGAGGGTAGTAGGCGGGGCTAACAGGGGGTTAACGAGGGTAGTAGGCGGGGCTAACACGGGGTTAACGAGGGTAGTAGGCGGGGCTAACACAGGGTTAACGAGGGTAGTAGGCAGGGCTAACGCGAGGTTAACGAGGGTAGTAGGCAGGGCTAACGCGAGGTTAACGAGGGTAGTAGGCGGGGCTAACATGGGGTTAACGACGGTAGTAGGCAGGGCTAACACGGGGTTAACGAGGGTAGTAGGCAGGGCTAACACGGGGTTAACGAGGGTAGGAGGCGGGGCTAACACGGGGGTAGTAGGCAGGGCTAACACGGGGTTAACGAGGGTAGTAGGCAGGGCTAACACGGGGTTAAAGGGAGTAGGAGGCGGGGCTAACACGGGGTTAACGAGGGTAGTAGGCGGGGCTAACACGGGGTTAACGAGGGTAGTAGGCAGGGCTAACACGGGGTGAACGAGGGTAGTAGGCGGGGCTAACACGGGGTAAACGAGGGTAGTAAGCAGGGCTAACACGGGGTTAACGAGGGTAGGAGGCGGGGCTAAAACGAGTTTAATGAGGCAGGGGCCGTGTTAACACGGGGTTCACGAGGCAGGGAGCGGCGTTAGCACAGGGTTTACCCAGGCAGGGGTGGCGTTAACACGGGGTTAACGAGGCAGGGGGCGGCGTTAACTTTGGGTTAAGGAGGCAGGGGCGGCGTTAACACAAGGCTTACCCAGGCAGGGGTGGCGTTAACACGAGGTTAACGAGGCAGGGGGCGGCGTTAACACAGGGTTTACCGAGGCAGGGGCGGCGTTAACACGGGGTTAACGAGGCAGGGGGCGGCGTTAACACGGGGTTAACGAGGCAGGGGGCGGCGTTAACACGGGGTTAACGAGGCAGGGGGCGGCGTTAACACGGGGTTAACGAGGCAGGGGGCGGCGTTAACACGGGGTTAACGAGGCAGGGGGCGGCGTTAACACGGGGTTAACGAGCCAGGGGCGGCGTTAACACGGGGTTAACGAGGCAAGGGGCGGCGTTAACACGGGGTTAACGAGGCAGGGGGCGGCGTTAACACGGGGTTAACGAGGCAGGGGGCGGCGTTAACACGGGGTTAACGAGGCAAGGGGCGGCGTTAACACGGGGTTAACGAGGCAGGGGCGGCGTTAACACGGGGTTAACGAGGCAGGGGGCGGCGTTAACACGGGGTTAACGAGGCAGGGGGCGGCGTTAACACGGGGTTAGCGAGGCGGGGGCGGCGTTAACACGGGGTTAACGAGGCAAGGGGCGGCGTTAACACGGGGTTAACGAGGCAGGGGGCGGCGTTAACACGGGGTTAACGAGGCAGGGGGCGGCGTTAACACGGGGTTAACGAGGCAGGGGACGGCGTTAACACGGGGTTAACGAGGCAGGGGGCGGCGTTAACACGGGGTTAACGAGGCAGGGGGCGGCGTTAACACGGGGTTAACGAGGCAGGGGCGGCGTTAACACGGGGTTAACGAGGCAGGGGGCGGCGTTAACACGGGGTTAGCATAACATTGACCTCCACTTTGATGTTCCGTTTCGATTTACATATCAAAGTTATAATCTCTTGTACGTCGTCACGCCTGGAGGCTGACCTGCCACAGCCTGCCATAGTTTGCCACAGCCTGACATAGTTTGCCACAGCCTGCCATAATGTGCCATCGCCTGCCTTAGCGTTCCACAGCCTGACATAGTGTGCCACAGCCTGCCATAGCGTCCCACAGCCTGCCATAGCGTCCCACAGCCTGCCGTAGTGTGCCCACAGTCTACCATAGTGTGCCACAGTTTACCATAGTGTGTCACAGTTTACCATAGTGTGCCACAGTCTACCATAGTGTGCCACAGTCTACTATAGTGTGTCACAGTTTACCATAGTGTGTCACAGTTTACCATAGCGTCCCACAGTCTACCATAGTGTGCCACAGTCTACCATAGTGTGCCACAGTCTGCCACTGCTCTCCTTCTCTCCTTCTGACTCTCTTTTGTCTTTTTCTCCCACTGTTTATCTATCCGTTTTATCCATTCTCTCTCTCTCTCTCTCTCTCTCTCCCTCTCTCTCTCTCTCTCCCAATTTCCCCTCTTCCCTCTGCCATTCCCCTTTCTTCCTTCCTCTTCTCCTCTTCCTCTTCCTGTCCCTCTCCCGTCAACACTCTTCCCTCCCCTCTCCCGGGACTCTCACTAGTCGGAGATACTAACTCACCAGGATGGGGCAGGGAGAGTATGTGTCTCTCACCACACAGGGAGAGTATGTGTCTCTCACCACACAGGGAGAGTATGTGTCTCTCACCACACAGGGAGAGTATGTGTCTCTCACCACACAGGGAGAGTATGTGTCTCTCACCACACAGGGAGAGTATGTGTCTCACTACACAGGGAGAGTATGTGTCTCTCACCACACAGGGAGAGTATGTGTCTCTCACCACACAGGGAGAGTATGTGTCTCTCACCACACAGGGAGAGTATGTGTCTCTCACCACACAGGGAGAGTATGTGTCTCTCACCACACAGGGAGAGTATGTGTCTCCCACCACATAGGGAGAGTATGTGTCTCTCACTACACAGGGAGAGTATGTGTCTCTCACTACACAGGGAGAGTATGTGTCTCTCACCACACAGGGAGAATAGGTGTTTTTTACTACTTTCTCCCCTCTTCCTTTCCCTCCTCCTCCGCCCTCCCTCTCCTCTTAAGGGCCAGACGTTCTGACAGTCACTAGGCTGACAGAGTTGACAGATCAAAACAAGATTAACAATGAGCAATTTTAATTACTGTTGACGGCTCCTATGCGCTGACGCCCCACGTGATATAATTCAATCATCAGGTTGACAGTCAATAATCTGTGCCTATAATTAGTCAGTTGGGCGATTATTGTTATTATAGAGATGATGATAATGACTTGTGTTGTATATTATGGTCGTTATAATTGAGAGAGAGAGAGAGAGAGAGAGAGAGAGAGAGAGAGAGAGTCAGCTCGTCCAAGGCAGCAGCTGTGGTAATAGTAGCAGTAGTAGCGTTAAGTATTGGGTAAGTGAGCAAGACTGTGTGTGAGAGCCATGTAATATTTCCCCTCCCCTGCTTCATTTATACCGAGGCTTCAGAGGCTTCGTTAGAGAGGCTTCGAGGCTTTAGATACTGAGCTTTGAGACCAACAAGGGCGTGAAGAGGCCCTCTGATACGGCCCCGAGGCTAAAGGTTCACATGACTAAGTGTTTCGTTAAACTCAAGATAAAATAAAATAAAATATATAAAAAAAAATAAAGTAAAAGATAACACAAACAAATATTAAATAAAATAACAAAATTAAATAAATAAATAAAAAATAACATCAAGTGAAATAACAACAACACAAAGAAGAACAATAATAATCAGAACAGGAACAGGAACAGGAGAGAGAGAGAGAGAGAGAGAGAGCCTTATTTACTTTAATAAACAATAGCACACCGTTTTTATAAGACCGTACCAGCAAATCCGGCTTCACTGCTAATCAACTTCCACGAACGCTTGTATACAACCTTTTATAGAGTTAATTAACTTTTGTGTTTACATTCCCTTCATTACAACACAATGGCTTATATATTTAATATCAAATGAACGGTAAAAAAAAAATTCTATCCATGGATGCTAATTACAAGTTAACTGTTTTATTTTTAGCGAGTATTGGAGAGTTGGTGAAGGAAGGATTTATGACGTCACGGGGTATGAATTAATGTAAGTGGGGGTATCTGGTTACCGTTTACATATTATTATTATTACTATTATTATTATTATTACAGTTTTGTCATTGTTGTTATTATTATCAATATTATTTTCACGAGTTATCATCAAAATACAAATGTTCCAATACTCCACCGAAAGCCATCTTGTAGGTCGTCCAGGTCAGAAAAATATAGCGTGCGTTTCAGCAATATTTAGGGCCTTTGAGCAATAATCAGGGCCTTTCAGCAATATTTTGGGCCTTTGAGCAATAATCAGGGCCTTGAGCAATATTCAGGACCTTTCAGCAATATTTTGGGCCTTTGAGCAATAATCAGGGCCTTGAGCAATATTTAGGACCTGTGAGCAATATTCAGGGCATTTGAGCAGTATTTAGGGCCTTTGAGGAATATTCAGGGCCTTTCAGCAATATTTTGGGCCTTTGAGCAATAATCAGGGCCTTGAGCAATATTCAGGACCTGTAAGCAATATTCAGGGGTTTTGAGTAATATTCAGGATCTTTGAGCAATATTTAGGGCCTTTGAGGAATATTCAGGGCATTTGAGCAATAATCAGGGCATTTGAGCAATATTCAGGACATGTAAGAGATATTCAGGGGCTTTAAGCAATGTTTA
Organism: Homarus gammarus; assembly: GCA_958450375.1. Taxonomy (NCBI): domain Eukaryota; kingdom Metazoa; phylum Arthropoda; class Malacostraca; order Decapoda; family Nephropidae; genus Homarus; species Homarus gammarus. The sequence goes on along the minus strand of CAUDMG010003297.1, from coordinate 3,278,050 downwards.
GGGCCTTTGGACAATATTCAGGGAATTTGAACAATATTCAGGGAATTTAAGCAATATTTAGGGTCTTTGAGCAATATTTATGGGCCGTTCAACAATATTCAGGGCATTTCAGCAATATTTAGGGTCTTTGAGCAATATTCAGGGCATTTGAGCAATATTTAGGGTCTTTGAGCAATATTCTTGGCCGTTGAGCAATATTTAGGGTGTAATAGCGAGCCAAGATATGCTAAGGGATTCCGCATCATCTTGAAGGAGTTTAATGGTTTCTTAAGACGAGAGAGAACGTATGTAAATGGTGTATAAATAACATTGCAGCGGGTGGGTGGGCTGATAGGCGGGTGATTGGGTAGGCAGGTGGGTGGGGAAAGAAAATAAGTGGGTGGGGGATAGAAAATGGGTGGGTTGGTTGGTTGGTGGATGGGTGGGTGGCAGGGTTCACAAAGCCTTGCATTCTAATTTTATCCTCATGACTGAAATCCATATTACTTAAACCATCAATGGCGTCTGTGTTTTACTGAGACTATCATGCCTGCCAAGCCTACCATACTTACCATACCTACCATAGCTACCGTAGATACAATATCTAACATAGCTACCATACTTACCATAGCTACCATACCTACCGTAGCTACCATCGATACCATAGCTACCATCAGTACCATAGCTACTATACCTACCATAGCTACCATATCTACCATACCTTCCATACCTAACATATGTACCATACCTATCATAGGAACCATACAAGCATACGTACCATACTTACCATAGCTACCATACTTACCATAGCTACCATATCTATCATAGCTACCATACCTACCATAGCTACCAAACTTACCATACCTACCATATCTACCATACCTACCATACCTACCATACCTAGCAAAACTACCATACCTACCATATCTACCATACCTACCATACCTACCATACCTACCATATCTACCATACTTACCATACCTACTAGGGTGTGTCAATTTAGGGGGTGAACTGGCTAAATTGAAAATCGAGTAATTTGGTAGCAATTTATTGGAGTCTTTAAGCATGCAAAACAATATTCTGGCATAACTTTTTTTTTATAATAAGTCCTACCTACATCAAATGGATTTTTAAATGTACATATTTGTGAATTTATAACATAACCAGCGTTTGCACACATGTTTCTGTTTCAAGTTTCAAATTATTATATTTTATTATCCGTAGTCTATTTGAAAGTAACCAATGCCTTCATACTCTCTTTGCTTTGGTTTCTTGTCATCAGTAGTCTGCTTGCTATTTGTGCTTTGATGTAACCTTCTCGCCTCTCGTGGCTGTAAACATGGCCCGCTGCTTCTGTGACCATTTTCACACATCTCTCCACACTTTGAGTGTGGGAAGGCCACTTCGGCACCTGCATTGGAGTCTCTTTAAGGTTTCTCAATTCTTGGCTAGTTAGACTTGTTGTCAATGGTGGCTCTAAGACTTCCAAACTCAAGTCAACCATTTCTGACAATTTGGTGGCATTGACGTTTATTGGGGTAACTTTTCTTGAATGAAACGAACAGTCTCCCAACTGGTCGTCATCTATTAGCGTTCCTCTAATCTTTAGAATGACTTCTACAGCCTCGGTTCGGAGATTGGTACATTGACTGCAAAGCATTGCTTGCAAAACTGCTTCTGATCGAGCATACCAAGCGGACCTTCTTGCCACAGGTAACACGATGTCCCTCACTACCTTCCTCTGTGTTCTTACTAGCTGCAATTGAAACAAAAGGTGATTGGGCCCATCCACCCACATAGGATTAAGTTTCACACTAAACCACTGGGGAAGATAAACTCGAATAATAAATTCAACAATTAACCTCAAATTCTTCAGCACTTTGCCCTTCAATTCGTGTTTGGAAATCCAAATCCTGCAGAAAAGATGAGCTATAGTTAACCAACGGCTGTGACTGACAGGTCCAATCTCCAAGAGAGCCAATGACTGAGGCACTTCTCCTGATCTTATTGCTTGGGCAATACGATAAGCACAGGATTGATCTGTGCTGAGATCTTTGATGACTCCTTCAGACAACGCCGGAAGGGGAGGGCCAACTTCGACCTTTGGAAAGGTTGTATTTATTTCTAGTTGTGTTGCTTCATCCAGCATGATGCCAAGGGGACCTGACCACTTGTTGTTGCTCTTTGTAGGACCATCAAGTTCCTGGATGAGATGACGAAGAGGTAGCTCGCCTGTATGTAAATCACATACAATCCAAACAAGTCTTCTTCCTAGTTTTTTCTCTAAATGCGTCATTACACCCCCCTGCCATCCGGTGTTCACTGCAGTTGAATCTCCACCAACAGCCTGCAGTGAACTGCCAAGTCCTCTCTCCTGAACCCAACATAAAATATGATCAGCAATGACCTCTGCATGTTTCTTCCCTTCTACTTCAGTTTCGGGAGCAAAGTGAAACAAAAACCGACCACCAGGCTCAGAACAGACAGAGTAGTGTTCTTCTTTGATGAGACCTGGAAACTTTCTGTACACTCCCTCTACTTCTAGCAAAACTTTTGTGTCATCTATTCTTCCATCATACAAAAGACAGGAGAGCCCTCCCTCGCTTAAATCTTTTTCATGCTGATCAGATATTTCCTTCATTATTTTTTCTTGTGCTCTTCTAATTTTATTATGATCTATCACCAAAGATACATCCTCTCGGCTGATGAGGCCTGCATCTATCCAAGCGGCAGTTGCAATTTCTGCAGCCTCACGAAGTCCAGCATGGTGGCGAATACTAGCTAAAGCAATGTTTGAAATATTTCATGTGTTGTATTTCATTTTCTTTGGTAAAGGTTCAGATGGCTCTTTGGAACTATCATCTGATGTTGCTTCCTGTTCATCAGAAGAACTATCAAAGAAGTGATAAACATCTTGACACAGCTCTTCCTCTCTTTGGATGGCTTCTTCACTCTTCATTTTCTTCTTTTGTTCCCTCTCTCGGATTTGTTCTCTCTTCTTGGCATTAGCAATCTGCTTCTTTGTTTCTGAATAATCTATTGAACCCATTTGCGTTCTTCCTTGGCCTTCTGCCTTTGTCCTCTGTGCCTTTATAAATTCAAGCTCTAAAACAGGGATCTTCTTTTCACGAGGACAACCACAATCAATGTGGGAATTATTTTCTCTCTTACCTGAGTGAGAACAGTTGGATTCAGAACATAATTGTATGGAGCACTTGCAGGTCAAAATGTCAAACAGAGTATCAAGTGTGTGCAGAAATTCATTTTTCCTGGCCAAGTTTCCTTTACCAAGTGATGTTTCAACTGCTTTGTGCCATAATTTCGTTAGTTTTAGCTCAATAGTTCGACACTGATTAATCACAGGTGGTTTGAATAGTGCATTAGCTTTTGTCCATTGATGCAGAAGAGGGACTATCATGTCATTTATGAGTTCTTTATCTGTATAGTTCCTTCTGTCCTTTGCATTTTTTTCTCGAAGGAGTAACCCTAATCTTAGCATGTCTCTCACTGTTGGAAGTTCTGATACAGGAAGCTCCTTCCCTTTACCAACTAGCAGGCTCAAGTGGGTTGACAACTGACTTCTTGTCTTCAATTTTGACATCTTCACACTATCTGACAAATAGAAAAATATTTCAATGTTTCATAATTCAATTGTTGTTTCAAAAAATATCAATTTGTTTATCAAAAATGCTGTAACAGAAATAACATAATAATTTCTTAGAACATAATGTTTTATACAATGATATAAGTAACTGCGACAATCAATATGCCCTACTTACAATAATTAAAATGTAGAATTCGTCTGGTAGAGTAGGTGCAAGTGCAATGAGAGCAAACCACCGTCTATGATATCTAGAAGGAGAGTGAGCCGGGCGCCTTATCCTCACGCTTGGTACAAGTCAAAACAAGAATTAAACTGTCCCACACGGAGAGCCTGTTCATGTTCTGACATGCATATTGTACACAAGCTATAGAACCATAAAATACTCCATAATCCATATGCTTACATGAGATTAGTTAATATCAAGTGAATAATTCTAATCAAGTCTCATTAATTTGTTGAAATACTGATATTTGAAACTTTAAGGTATAATTGATGTAGGTGAGGGTTATTTCAATTCATTTTTGTTTGTTAATCTCAAGTTTAGACATAAAGAGGCACAATATTTTGACTACCAAATTTGATTTTTAACAAGTTGACAAAATTAACACACCCTAATACCTACCATATCTACAATAGCTACCATACTTACCATACCTACTATATCAACCATAGCCACCATACTTACCATGCCTACTATATCTACCATAGCTACCATAACTACCATACCTACTATACCTACCATATCTACCATACCTACCATAACTACCGTAATTACCATGCCTACCATAACTACCATACCTACTATACCTACCATACCTACCAAAACTACCGTAACTACCATGACTTCCATAACTACCATACCTACCATACTTACCATACCTATCATATCTACTATACCTACCATACCTACCATAACTACCGTAACTACCATGCCTACCATAACTACCATACCTACCATACTTATATAATGAGACAAATCTCACAAGAAGAAGATTACATATAGGTAGAATATTGATAGTATAAGAGTATAAAAGAGAGGAAGATTTTGGTAGCGTGGCCGTGATAGTTATTTACACTTATCGTATCTTATATGTCAATACACATCTATTACGTCTTAAGGCGACTTCTCAAACACTGCTTCGTTACAACTCTTTATTAATTACGAACATGACATGGACACATTAATAACACCTTCTATTGAAGTTACTAGGACATTATATTTACGTTACTAGGACATCATATTACGTTACTAGACACTCTGATTCTCGGACACGAACATGAAATGAATACACTTCCCACGTAAGTAACTCATCCCATGGAAAGCTCTGACAAACACTCACGTGACCTAGGGGAGGCCTAGCAGGTGGTCCTGGGTTGTCTCTATGGGAGACTGCTTAGCTGGGCGCCGGAGGGAAGTCTCGGTCCTGACCGGAGGCGTCTTGCCTCCGGCCCCTGACTTCTCTCGAGCAGGCCTGGTGGTGTAGTAGCTGGCCACCTTGTTACAAGACAACTCTCTCTCTGCGAATCACCCGAGGGAGGACTAGCACGTCCTAGATATTGGGAGGCGAGCCGTCAGGTTGAGCTGATCGGGGGGGGGGGGCGGCGGCGAAGGGTCTCCTTACATTTGCCCTCGCTAATGTAGGGTCAGGTCTGGACGTTTTCAGAGACCATAAGTTATATCTTCTGGAAAAGTCATCAAATGGGGCCGTGTGACATGAGAGGCCCTGGTTGATTTGTGGCCCCTTGAGTTGGGCTCCGAGGGTTACATTTGACCTGGCTAATGTGAGGTCAGGTCTGGACTCTCTCTGCGATGTAGGTTATTGTATATTGGGAGAGAGTCGGCTGGTGCCTTCTTACATGTTTGTTGTGGTGACATGTCACATGGGAGGGGATCCTGGCTGATTTATAATCCCCGGTCCACCGTGAGAGTTACCCTACACTTGACCCCCCTAATGTCGGGTCAAGACTGGTCCCCCTCTGCGGTGTAGGACCTTGTGTATATTGGGAGGGAGCCGGCTGGTGCCTTCTTACATGTGTGTTGGCCGTGTAGCATGGGAAGGGGACCTAGTTGATTTGTAACACCCTTGAGCACCTGCGGGGGATACCCTTACACTTGACCTCCCTAATGTCAGGTCAAGACTGGCCTGTCTCTGAGATGCAAGCTGCGGTCTGACAACCCATCACTACACCTCCCGCCAAGACCAAAGCTTTCATGCTCAGAGAACTGATGACACATATAAAGTAGACAGTAACATCATGTGCAGTATCTAATATAGTCCCTGAGGTGATAATGCATCCTTACATTTTACAAATTATAACCCTAGAGATGTATGTTTTTCTACTGGCATAGTTTGATCTGACAAAGCTTACTATACCTCCCGCCAAGATTAAAGCTTCTATGACAGGAGAAAAAAAATATAATACATACACAGTAAGTGAACATAGAGTGATCTAAAGATCCTTCATATCTAGCATAGTGTCCGAGGTAAACTTGCAAATCACATTCTACAAACAAAAACAGGTGTTACATTGCCTAACCAGGCCGTGTCAAAATAAGAATTCGTCCCACTCAGTAGTATGTCTACAACATTGCATTTGGTAATACAAAACATTGATCAAATGAACTCATAGAAAAAGTGACTAATCTTTTTTAAAAAAAACATTCTTTGTAGTACTTGTTAACAAAAATCAGAGAATTAAATACAAAATACAAAATGCTCCTACTTCACATGTTAGGGTGTTATATCTTTTTATTACACATCAGCAACATCAACAACATCAGTACATTTGTTGGGTTCAGCATGGCTCAAGTCCTCCATCCAGCTGGTATCTGAAAATAAGGAATGCCGGCAGCACAGGCGGTAGTCGGTTGGTCCTTCTGATGATCCATCTTGTCATCGTCGACTTTCTTCTGATGTCAGCACAGCGTCTCTTGTCTTCACATTGCACGTTTTTCTTTCTTCAATACCGCACTTTGGAGGTCGTGTCACCACATCTGACTTCTTCTCACTTCCTCCTGGTTTCTATAATATTCCAGATGATTTTTCTGTTCACCTGCGCTTCCTCTACGTTTAGAGCATTTTCATATTCCAGATGAATTTTTCTGTTTATCTGCGTTTCTTTATACATCTTCATTTTCATATTCCAGACGATTTTTCTGTTCGTCTGCGTTTCTTTATACATCTTCGTTTTCCTTCATATTCCAGATGAATTTTTCTGCTCCATCTGCATTTCTTCTCTGCAACATCATCATTTTCAACATATTCCAGACGATTTTCTGTTCATCTGCCGTCGGCCCCCTCCGGCCGGGATGAAAGCCGGTCCACTGCTTGGGCTGTCGTCTCCTTAGGTGACTGTAAGGCAGGTTCCGTGGGCCAGGGCTCGCCCTCCGTACGTGAGTGTCGGCGAGACCAAAGACCGTCCTGTCTTACACCTTCCACAGTGGTGAATCCCTCCCTGGCTGGGCTCACCAGGGTTCGTTGTGTGGCACTTTATTCCACACTCCTTAACTTCCTGAAGTAGAAAAATATAAAAATCTTCTTAATCCTAGACCAGGTAGGACTTGAAAGAAGTGGGGTGGTGCGTGGCGGGTGTGGTGCTGCATTCTTCACACTGCTTCTTCTCTTCTTATATGTGCTGTGGTCGGATTCCGGCTAGCCATGGGGCGGTACTGTGTGTGACATTTGACAGAAACAATCCGAAAGGGATGATGGATTAGTTGGAAGTGTATCCGTAAAGAAAAACAAATATTTACTTTATACGTTACGTCAATGTTTGGCAACTATAGTTTCCGTCACGACAATATTCTCATTAGGCTGGGTCGAGGAGTGAAGCTCTGCTCACTACATTGAATATTATTTATCACTACGCGTCAAAGAGTACATTACAAATCATACTAGCATAAAAACACAATGAGTGAAGCTCTGTAATTATCGCAATATTAAGTAACACTAACCACCAATTTCGAAGCATAACTCACAGGACAAAACATATGGGGATTGGTGGTCACACTGGATGGTGCTAGGCGGGTGGAGGCGAGGCGAGGCGGGGCGCGACGGGGCGAGGCGAGGCGGGGCGCGGCTGGCCAGGCCGGCGCGGGGCGGGGGGGGGCGAGGCGTGGCGGGTGAGGTGGGGGGAGCCGGGCGTGGTTGATCGGGCCAGGCCGGGGCTTTGCGGGGCACGGAACGGCTGGGCGGGGCGGGGCACGGGACGGCGGGGCGGGGCGGGGCACGGGACGGCGGGGCGGGGCAGGGCGGGGCAGGGATGGGAGGAAGGGTAAGGAGGGTGGGGTGAGGATTAGGACAGGGAGGAGGATGTAGGTTAAAAGACATGTTAAGTTATAACAGTTAGTACAGACACCGCTTTCATAACTGAAACAATTTCTATGTTGAACACTGACCAACAATCAAACTACACTTGGACTACTGAGAATGTCATAGATCGCAGGGGACACTAAGAAATCACGTTAAGCACTGAACATATTTCTAGAAAAAAAAAATTGCGCATACCACGACGAGAGACATTTACTTTATCTGTAACGGTGACACACTAGGACACTTTTCACGCTACTATGCAGGAACTCCTTATCACGCACTTTCGAACAATACTCAAACAACGAGTCAGGTGTTATGGCTAAAATGAGGGAGGGCATGGGTTTACGTTAAGTACACTGTTACCAATAACAAGGGACGAGGAAAGCGTGAATTACATATAGTTCGCTGCCACCATTGTAATGTTACGAATGCAACCACCCTTGTACTGCCTGCTTCGTCAAGATGGTTACGAGATTACTTCAAAAGATTCTAACTATCACTGTACTGAACACTAAAGTTAAGAGGCGTGAGTTTTTACTTTAAGTGCGCTGCCGCCAATATAATGAAACTATATCTTGCAAGAAGAATATTTATATATATATAGGAAGAATATTTTAGTGTATGAGAGTAAAAGAGAGAGGAAGATTTTGGTAGCGTGGCCGTGATAGTTATTTACACTTATCGTATCTTATATGTCAATACACATCTATTACGTCTTAAGGCGACTTCTCAAACACTGCTTCGTTACAACTCTTTATTAATTACGAACATGACATGGACACATTAATAACACCTTCTATTGAAGTTACTAGGACATTATATTTACGTTACTAGGACATCATATTACGTTACTAGACACTCTGATTCTCGGACACGAACATGAAATGAATACACTTCCCACGTAAGTAACTCATCCCATGGAAAGCTCTGACAAACACTCACGTGACCTAGGGGAGGCCTAGCAGGTGGTCCTGGGTTGTCTCTATGGGAGACTGCTTAGCTGGGCGCCGGAGGGAAGTCTCGGTCCTGACCGGAGGCGACTGGAGGTGACCGGAGGCGGCTTGCCTCCGGCCCCTGACTTCTCTCGAGCAGGCCTGGTGGTGTAGTAGCTGGCCACCTTCTTACAAGACAACTCTCTCTCTGCGAATCACCCGAGGGAGGACTAGCACGTCCTATATGTTGGGAGGCGAGCCGCCAGGTTGAGCTGATCGTGGGGGGCGGCGGCGAAGGGTCTCCTTACATTTGCCCTCGCTAATGTAGGGTCAGGTCTGGACGTTTTCAGAGACCATAAGTTATATCTCCTAGAAAAGTCATCAAATGGGGCCGTGTGACATGAGAGGCCCTGGTTGATTTGTGGCCCCTTGAGTTGGGCTCCGAGGGTTACATTTGACCTGGCTAATGTGAGGTCAGGTCTGGACTCTCTCTGCCATGTAGGTTATTGTATATTGGGAGAGAGTCGGCTGGTGCCTTCATACATGTTTGTTGTGGTGACATGTCACATGGGAGGGGAGCCTGGCTGATTTATAATCCCCGGTCTACCGTGAGAGTTACCTTACACTTGACCCCCCTAATGTCGGGTCAAGACTGGTCCCCCTCTGCCGTGTAGGACATTGTGTATATTGGGAGAGAGCCGGCTGGTGCCTTCTTACATGTGTGTTGGCAGTGTGACAAGGGAAGGGGACCTAGTTGATTTGTAACACCCTTGAGCACCTGCGGGGGATACCCTTACACTTGACCTCCCTAATGTCTGGTCAAGACTGGCCTGTCTCTGAGATGCAAGCTGCGGTCTGACAACCCATCACTACACTTACCATATCTACCATACCTACCATATCTACCATACCTACCACAACTACCATAACTACCATGCCTACCATAACTACCATACCTACCATAACTACCGTAACTACCATGCCTACCATAGCTACCATACCTACCATACCTACCATATCTACCATACCTATCAAAGCTACCGTAACTACCACGCCTACCATAACTACCATACCTACCATACCTACCATACCTACCATATCTACCATACCTACCATACCTACCATATCTACCATACCTACCATATCTACCATACCTACCATACCTACCATATCTACCATACCTACCGTAACTACCATGCCTACCATAACTACCATACCTACCATTCCTATCATACCTACCATATCTACCATACCTACCATAACTACCGTAACTACCATGCCTACCAAAACTACCATACCTACCATACCTACCATACCTACCATAACTACCGTAACTACCATGCCTACCATACCTACCATACCTACCATACCTACCATACTTACCATACCTACCATAACTACCGTAACTACCATGCCTACCATACCTACCATACCTACCATACCTACCATATCTACCATGCCTACCATATCTACCATACCTACCATAACTACCGTAACTACCATGCCCACCATAACTACCATGCCTACCATAACTACCATACCTACCATACCTACCATAACTACCATACCTACCATACCTACCGTAACTACCATGCCTACCATAACTACCATACCTACCATACCTACCATATCTACCATACCTACCATAACTACCGTAACTACCATGCCTACCATGCCTACCATAACTACCATACCTACCATACCTACCATACCTACCATGAATACCTGTGGTCGGCTCCCGAACCTCCGTGTTAAAGACATGTGTTATCTCTTTCTTCACTATGCACGGCCATGGTTACAAGATAGAGCTGAAATTAGGTTTTTGTTATTCTATTTAATTCTACTTCGTCAAAAAAAAACAACAAACAACAAACCCAGAAAACGTCGTGTACCACCCAGCTGGTATTATGTATTAAATAAACTCCCTCCTGCCCGGTATCCCTTCAGCAGTGAGTGACACAACACGGCCCGCTCTCCCTTGTCACCTCAACAATAATAATAATAACACTCTGGCTCACGTAACTATAAAGATGAGACGGTGGCATCCTCTTATATTCCAACCAGCCCTTGCATTCTCACACACACTCCCTCGCACTCTCACACACACTCTCTCGCACTCTCACACACTCCTTCGCACTCCCACACGCCCTCCCAGCCACATTCTATTATCATATAAACAGTTGCTCTCTCCCTCGCTCGACAAGAAGGAGCCCAGTCCCACTGAATCATCTGTTGTGGGCGCCGCACGCCATTGAAGCTTCCTGCAAGTATTTTATGCATCAGTGATCTGGATTCTGAAAGATTTACACATGTCATTGCTTACTAGAGATGTGTGTGTGTGTGTGTGTGTGTGTGTGTGTGTGATAACTTGGCTTAATATTAAAAACTTTTTCACAACTTCATTACGTCGAAGGATCGTCAACATGTCCTTAGATCCAGTCTATGGTCGATATTCTAGAGCAGGGGTTCTCAACCAGGGGGGAATTCCCCCCAGGGGGGAATTCAGGTTTTCAGGGGGGGGGGGGGGGGTAAACTGATTCGGGAGCAAGAGATATGTTCGATGAGAAATCAATCACAGAATTTTGGCCCTTGATGTGCGATTCCTACCCAAAAGTGGCAGAAAGAGCTATCCGTGCATTGCTTCCGTTTGTGTCGACATATCTTTGTGAGTCAGGCTTTTCAACTCTGTTGCAAATTAAAACGAAGCAACGTAGTAGATTAGAGGTAGAAAATGACCTGCATTGTGCCCTTTCAAGCACTCCTCCGCGTATCCCAGAATTGGCGAAGAAAAAACAATCACAGGTTTCTCATTGACTGTAATCTTCATCTGAATAAAATTAATTATAAATTTACAATATCCTGGTATTCTATTGAACTTTTTGTTTATTGCATTATGCTTCAGTTTGGTCTGTTAAGTAATTCATTATAAATAAAAAAAAACTATTTTACTTTTATTCAAGTTTTATAAATCCATCAACATTTTCAATTGGCATTTAAATTGTAAAACTCCATTATAAAAATAATCTATGTAAAATTGTAAATGTATATGTACTAATGTGGAAAAAATAAAGGATTTTCAGTATTATATGCATATTATTTGGAATGCACTTTTTGAGGCAGACAATCTTGGAAAAGAGGGGCGAATGACATTCTGACATATGGTGAAAGGGGTGCATGGGGCAAACAAGGTTGAGAACCACTGTTCTAGAGGGTGTGTTTAAAACTTAGGGCCACAGCGTAATTGACATTTTAAGTGTTTTAAATGCGTTTAATTCATTCAAGGGTCATTATTTAACACTAATTATACGAGTTTAAAGTTCTTAATCTAGATCCTTAATCAGCATGTAAAGGAATACCTTTAAATTAAATTTGAACAAAGTCTATTTCCTGACCTAATGGAACGAGATATAATACGGCTCTTATCTGGGAAGTAAAACTATTGTGTTTAATGTTAGAGTTGGTCTATATCCCTGAGGAAGTGTAGTTAACCTTCATAACTACGGCCACAGCTTTAATGGTGTTTTGAATACTTTAAATGTATTTAATTATTTCGAGGGTTATTAATTAACACTAATTATTCGAATTTTTTTAAACTCCGATCCTCCATCAGTATGTAAACCTAGACAATCTACTGTATGTATTCTGTATACCTGTACATGTATAAAAGGAAATTAAAATCTCAATAAGGAAAGATAAATGTAATAGTTGATAAAGCGACCACAACACTCAATACGAGTAACATTTCTGTAAATAGTTCATAAAAAATAAAAAGAAATTATAATGTATTGAATAAATTCAGTAAAAAATGTAGCAAATACAATCTTAGTAATGAAAAGTAAAAAAAAAAACGACTAAACTTAGTAAAGAATAGATAAAATGAACGATAACAAATAATGATCAGCTGCGACAGTCCTCCCCTCTGACCCTCTCTCTCACTCTCACTCTCTCCCTCTTACACCTCCCAGCTCACTCTCATATTTACATAATCCATTTACATAATACCTCCTGACACACTGCTTCATCACCACCCCTGCCCTCGCCCCACGAGACCTCAGTATAACGAAGCCACTGGACCAACCAACATACACACGCCCTCAACTATGGCCAATAAGAAACCCATTACAGAAAACGATACTGGGATAACTTAGGTAAACTTATAATCAATAGGAATTTGTCACAGCATGTATTTTTCGAGGGTTTAGAGGTATAAATTCGAGGTAGTCACTAGTCAGGTTGAGGAATTCGTTGTTTTACATGCCATTACAATGGTCTGATGGGATTATCATTGGAGATAATAAGAGAGACGAGGGTAAAAGAGATAGACTGCATAACTCACGACAAACTTTGCCAAATGTGTCAGTGTATTATTTTCTTATCCTTTCATGCCATTGTTAGTTCATGTTTATTGTGGTCAGGTGTAAGACTAGATAGATAGATAGATAGATAGATAAGATGCCACTATATCACCATAACACTACCACCACCACCACCACACTACCACACAACTACACTACCATCCCCACACCACTATCCCATAACCACCATATCACCACACTACCACTTCATTGGCACCTCTCTACCATCTCAACACCACACTACCACCACACCACCAACACACTATTACCAAAATACTACCGCACTTCCATCACACCACCACTACACGATCACCCTCGCCACACTGACACCATAACACCACCACACTACCACACCACTACACTACAATCTCCATATTACCAACACACCACCATCTCGCTACCACAGCGCTACCATCATACCACCACACTATTAGCATACAACTACCACCACTATACCACTACCTCTACCACATTACCACCATCACACCACTACGCTACAGCCATACTATCACCACCACACCATCACTATACTGTCGCCACACTATCACTACCACGCTATCACCACTACCATCAGAAGGCGTGGTGGTGTACGACTGCCTACTTCCACCTCGAGAAATTCGGGCCATTCCCATGCCCTCCTCAACTTAGAGTAAGTGCTTCAATATAAACTTTGAAATTTTATCTCAGAAATAGGAAGACAAATGCCAATGCTCAGCCTAGCGCGCGTAAATCATCATCGGATCTTCCACCAACCTTCGTACGTGTTTCAGAAGCTTTCAACTGGCATACACAACGATAGATTCGAGAAAAAACGCACGAAATGTTCCGGTAAAGCGGCAAATTTATCCAGACAGGCGAACTTTGGGCTCGGGATTATGAACGAATACAAATGCTGACCCTGGGCCCATAAGGGAGCGACCAAGATTTCCCTCGACTCCAACTTATCATTAAAGAAAGCGGAGGTCTCAAGGGGTGACTGTAATAATGGGTCAGAACCATACGCCTCCCCCCCCCCCCCCCCACACACACACTAAAACTGACGCCCCGGAAATCGGAATCCAGTCTGACGTAGTGCCTTTGTGGTCTACCGAGGAGAATGTTCACGCCATCTGTATTAGGAAACGGAAGAGGCGAGAAATAAATGTTTTGTGGGGCACCTCATTTCCATTCAACATGTCGGTGGAGTCGGAGATGTAATAATAATAATAATAATAATAAACGGTTTATTAATAGAGTTGCAGCCGGTGGCTGAAAATATACAGACTTACATTAGATTTAGACATAATGATATAATATGCATTGAATACATTTACAGGGCTGTGCAGTACATAAATCAGTTGTTTATTATTTTAACAATAGATGGGATGGTGCTGTTCTTATATCTATCGGTGCGGGCTCTTATGGGCTGAATTTTGTTGTAGTGGCGGACTGCGCGAGTTGGGTGGGGGGCGGCAGGAGGTGGCGATGGCGAGGGTGGTGCAGTAGTCCACGGCCAAACCTTTCCAGTGCTTGGTGGTGGAGGTCACTGAGGGATGGCATTTCCAGGGTGGAGAGAGCGTTGGTGTAGCCAGAGTATTCTGCGCCGAGCATGATACTGCAGGCCCTTTTCTGTACCTTCTCTAGCTGACGTTGTTGGGTGGAGTTGAGAGACGACGACCAGGCTGGTGACGCATATGTTAGTTTGGGGAGAATAAAGGCGTTGTAGATGGTCCTCAGCTCAGTGTGTGTGTGTGTGTTAATCCCATCTACATTAACTTTAAGACTCAAGAATATGTATGTAAGCATGTACTGTATGTATGTATGTATGTATGTATGTATGTATGTATGTATGTCGTTCACCAGGCTGAGACTAATGTCACACAACCTTAAAGTAGAGACAGACAGGTTGAGTCGCACACCAGCAGGGTTGGGATTATGTCAGTGGGACGACAGTCGTGTACAAAGTGAACGACATGTGCTGATGGATTGTACGCTCTCTGCACATTTTCGTGAAAGGTATCACATGCTGACTTCCTCCAGTATCAGTAAACTCTTAAATGAAAATGTATATGTGCCTGAATTATGTAATTATGTACATGAGGTACTAGGAATCTATAGTTGAGTTTGAAATTGCCCCTTACAAGTTATGGTTTAATTTAAAATATTTTGTTGGACAAATGTATTTTGAATTCTTTGTATATATTTACCATGTATTTATACTTTTGTCAATAAACTACTACTACTATGTATGTATGTATGTATGTATGTATGTATGTATGTCACCGAAGTCTTGTCGCCTAAATTATCTATCACCTGACTCATCCACTTCCTCGTCTGGTAATTGGTTCGCTATAATGATCAACATTGGTGATTTTTGCCTATTTCCTCTTTTTACTTCCTCTTCCTGCTTTCTCTTCCTTATACCCTCTTATTTTTCCTTTTCTTCTTCGTTCGGTATAGTGTGTGAACGGAAGAGGGAAGAACGAATACGTGGATAGCAGGGAGAGAGAGAGAGAGAGAGAGAGAGAGAGAGAGAGAGAGAGAGAGAGCTGTATTACCAGTGACCTACTTCTTGTGACCCACTCTGGGGTACTAAGGACCTGAGGGAGAGAGGGAAGGAGGGGAGAGAAGGAGAGAGGGAGGGTCCGGAGGGATAGTGGGAGGGAGGGAAGGAGAGCAAGAAGGAAGTAGGGAGGGATAGTGGGGGGAAGGGAAGGAGGTAAGGATGAGGGAAGGAGGGAGAAAGACTGGCGTAAGAGTCAGTATTAAATTATGCACAGAAACATTACCTTTCCTCTTTTACTGTCACTATTAAAGAACGCCAGTGTAAGCAGAAGACCAGAAGACAAGAACAAGATCGCCTGGCGTAACTCTTTTTGTATCTGTGGGGATTGATGAATGAACGTCAGGCTCATTTGATCGCTTGTACTGGCGTTGTTTTGATGGTCCGGACACATTTTCTTCCTCTTCTATATCGACTCTCCGTTTCATCCATCATTATATTCTTTCTTTCTTCTCTAATTTTTACTTTTTTTTCTTCTTTATCCTTTGCAATGTTTTCACTTACCCAGCGTCTCTTCAGCCCACGAGACCAGCCAGCATCAGCGAAGAAAAACAGGGCACGGTAATATAAAGTCTTGGAGAAGGTGTTGGAGGTCCCCAGGTGTTGGAGGTCCCCGTGTGTTGGTGGTCCCCAGGTGTTGGAGGGCCCCAAGTGTTGTAGGACCCCAAGTGTTGGAGGTCCCCAGGTGTTGGTGGTCCCAGGTGTTGGAGGTCCCATGTGTTGGAGGTCCCCAAGTGTTGGAGGTCCCCAGGTGTTGGTGGTTCCCAGGTGTTGGAGGTCCCCAGGTGTTGGAGGTCCCCAGGTGTTGGAGGTCCCCAGGTGTTGGAAGTTCCCCAGGTGTTGGAGGACCCCAGATGTTGGAGATCCCCAGGTGTTGTAGGTCCCCAGGTGTTGGAGGTCCCCAGGTGTTGGAGGACCCCAGGTGTTGGAGGATCCTAGGTGTTGTAGATCCCCAGGTGTTGGAGGGCCCCAGGTGTTGGACGTCCTGAGGTGTTGTAGGTCCGCAGGTGTTGGAGGTCCCCAGGTGTTGGAGGTCCCCAGGTGTTGGAGGTCCACATGTGTTGGAGGTCTCCAGTTGTTGGAAGTCCCCAGGTGTTGGAGGTCCCCAGGTGTTGGAAGTCCCCAGGTGTTTGAGGTTTCCAGGTGTTGGAGGACCCCAGTTGTTGGAGGTCCCCAGATGTTGGAGGTCCCCAGGTGTTGGAGGTCCCCAGGTGATGGAGATTCCCAGTGTTGGAGGTCCCCAGGTGTTGGAGGTCCCCAGGTGTTGGAGGTCCCTAGGTGTTGGAGGTCTCCAGGTGCTGGAGATCCCCAGTGTTGGAGGTCCCCAGGTGTTGGAGGTCCCCAGGTGTTGGAGGTCCCCAGGTGCTGGAGATCCCCAGTGTTGGAGGTCCCCAGGTGTTGGAGGTCCCAGGTGTTAGAGGTCCCCAGGTGTTGGAGGTCCCCAGGTGTTGGAGGTCCCCAGGTGTTGGAGATCCCCAGTGTTGGAGGTCCCCAGGTGTTGGAGGTCCCCAGGTGTTGGAGGTCCCCAGGTGTTGGAGATCCCCAGTGTTGGAGGTCCCCAGGTGTTGAAGGTCCCCAGGTGTTGGAGGTCACCAGGATTTGGATGTCCCCAGCGTTGGAGGTCCCCAGGTGTTGGTGGTCCCCAGGTGTTGGTGGTCCCCAGGTGTTGGAGGTGCCCAGGTGTTGGAGATCCTCAGTGTTGGAGGTCCCCAGGTGTTGGAGGTCCCCAGGTGTTGTAGGTCTCCAGGTGTTGGAGGTCCCCAGGTGTTGGAAGTCCCCAGGTGTTGGAGGTGCCCAGGTGTTGGAGATCCCCAGTGTTGGAGGTCCCCAGGTGTTGGAGGTCCCCAGGTGTTGGAGGCTCCCAGGTAATGGAGGTTCCCAGTGTTGGAGGTCCTCAGGTGTTGGAGGTCCCCAGATATTGGAGGTCCCCAGGTGTTGGAGGTCCCCAGGTGTTGGAGGTCCCCAGGTGTTGGAGGTCCCATGTGTTGGAGGTCCCATGTATTGGAGGTCCCCAGGTGTTGGAGGTCCCAAGGTGTTGGGGTTCCCAGGTGTTGGAGGACCCATGTGTTGGAGGTCCCATGTGTTGGAGGTCCCATGTGTTGGAGGTCCCCAGGTGTTGGAGGTCCCCAGGTGTTGGAGGTCCCCATGTGTTGAAGGTCCCCAGGTGTTGGAGGACCCATGTGTTGGAGGTCCCATGTGTTGGAGGTCCCATGTGTTGGAGGTCCCCAGGTGTTGGAGGTACCCAGGTGTTGGAGGTTCCCAGGTATTGGAGGTCCCCAGTGTTGGAGGTTCCCAGGTGTTGGAGGTCCCCAGGTGTTGGAGGTCCCCAGGTGTTGGAGGTCCCATGTGTTGGAGGTCCCATGTGTTGGAGGTCCCCAGGTGTTGGAGGATCCCATGTGTTGGAGGTTCCCAGGTGTTGGAGATCCCAGGTGTTGGAGGTCCCCAGGTGTTGGAGGTCCCATGTGTTGGAGGTTCCCAGGTATTGGAGGTTCCCAGTGTTGGAGGTCCTCAGGTGTTGGAGGTCCCCAGATATTGGAGGTCCCCAGGTGTTGGAGGTCCCCAGGTGTTGGAGGTCCCCAGGTGTTGGAGGTCCCATGTGTTGGAGGTCCCATGTATTGGAGGTCCCCAGGTGTTGGAGGTCCCCAGGTGTTGGGGTTCCCAGGTGTTGGAGGACCCATGTGTTGGAGGTCCCATGTGTTGGAGGTCCCATGTGTTGGAGGTCCCCATGTGTTGGAGGTCCCCAGGTGTTGGAGGTCCCCATGTGTTGAAGGTCCCCAGGTGTTGGAGGACCCATGTGTTGGAGGTCCCATGTGTTGGAGGTCCCATGTGTTGGAGGTCCCCAGGTGTTGGAGGTACCCAGGTGTTGGAGGTTCCCAGGTATTGGAGGTCCCCAGTGTTGGAGGTTCCCATGTGTTGGAGGTCCCCAGGTGTTGGAGGTCCCCAGGTGTTGGAGGTCCCATGTGTTGGAGGTCCCATGTGTTGGAGGTCCCCAGGTGTTGGAGGATCCCATGTGTTGGAGGTTCCCAGGTGTTGGAGATCCCAGGTGTTGGAGGTCCCCAGGTGTTGGAGGTCCCATGTGTTGGAGGTCCCATGTGTTGGAGGTCCCCAGGTGTTGGAGGTCCCAGGTGTTGGAGGTTCCCAGGTGTTGGAGGTCCCATGTGTTGAAGGTCCCCATGTGTTGGATGTGCCCAGGTGTTGGAGATCCCCAGTGTTGGAGGTCCCCAGGTGTTGGAGGCACCCAGGTGTTGGAGGTCCCCAGGTGTTGGAGGTTCCCAGGTATTGGATTTCCCCAGTGTTGGAGGTCCTCAGGTGTTGGAGGTCCCCAGATGTTGGAGGTCCCCAGGTGTTGGAGGTCCCCAGGTGTTGAAGGTCCCCAGGTGTTGGAGGTCCCATGTGTTGGACGTCCCCAGGTGTTGGAGGTCCCCAGGTGTTGGAGGTCCCCAGGTATTGGAGGTCCCCAGGTGTTGGAGGTCCCCAGGTGTTGGAGGTCCCTAGGTGTCGGAGGTCCCCAGGTGTTGGATGTCCCCAGTGTTGGAGGTCCCCAGGTGTTGGTGGTCCCCAGGTGTTGTAGGTCTCCAGGTGTTGGAGGTCCCCAGGTGTTGGAGATCCCCAGTGTTGGAGGTCCCCAGGTGTTGGTGGTCCCCAGGTGTTGTAGGTCCCCAGGTGTTGTAGGTCCCCAGGTGTTGGAGGTCCCCAGGTGCTGGAGGTCCCCAGGTGCTGGAGGTCCCCAGGTGTTGGAGGTCCCCAGGTGTTGGAGGACCCCAGGTGTTGGTGGTTCCTAGGTGTTGGAGGTCCCCAGGTATTGGAGGTTCCCAGGTATTGGAGGTCCCCAGGTGTTGGAGGTCCCCATGTGTTGAAGGTCCCCAGGTGTTGGAGGTCCCATGTGTTGGAGGTCCCCATGTGTTGGAGGTCCCCAGGTGTTGGAGGTCCCCAGGTGTTGGAGGTCGCCAGGTGTTGGAGGTCCCCAGGTGTTGGAGGAGGTGTGGTTCGGTCCCTCACCTCTGAATAATACACACACACCTGCTGGACTTCTTGTGTTGTCTAGGTAGAGGTGTGTTCTCTCTCTCTCTCTCTCTCTCTCTCCCTTTCTTCATTCCTTCCATCCACACCTTCTCTCCCTCACTCCTCTCTCCTTCCTATACCTCTTCGCTCTCCCTCTTCGTCTATCCCTCTTCAAATCAGTAAGTAAACTGCTTAAATGACTCCACAGCTCGAGCCTAACTATATTATTTAGAATACTGAATCATGTGGCTGCAGCTGTGACACTGATCTCCTCTCTCTCTCTCTCTCTCTCTCTCTCTCTCTCTCTCTCTCTCTCTCTTCTCTCTATTTATTATCTCTCTTTTTCTCTCTCTATTTATTATCTCTCTCTCTCTCTCTCTCTCTCTTCTTCCTACTTCATTCCTCTCACATTCTCCTTTCTCTATTTTCACCCCTTTCCTTCTTCCTCCTCTTCCCTCTCTGACCCTTCACTGAGTCGCGGGAGTTAAATGAAACTTTGAACGATTTCAGTGTGAACTTCGACCCTTGGGGAGGAGGCGTGTGTGAGGCAACTCGAAGCAGAACCGACGTAACATTTACTAGAGCGAGAGAGAGAGAGAGAGAGAGAGAGTAGTTAAATAGGGAGTTAGGGAGGTAGGTAGGTAGGTAAGGAGTGATATACTGTAGGTAGGTAGGTTTGGATATATACCGGTTAGTAAACACGGCCCCTGTAGACAGACAGGTGGGTAGGTAGATAAACAGACAGGTAGATAGGTATATTAGGCGTTGCACCCAAAAATAGGAAAAACACCACCTCGGTTAGTTTGACGCTTTTTTCACTTGTCTTCCCCCAAGCCTCCCTTACCCCGACAGTACACAGACACTGGCGGAGCACTAACGTGCGCTTGGTGATAGGGTCGGCAGTGGAGGGCGTGCACGAAGGAGGACTCTCATTCCTATCCATTTTATGCCAGTAAAGGGAATCAGCGGCCACTTAGCGTTCCTTCTAGGCAATGTTTACCTTTTCTCGGCCAATCAACTGCACGAGAACATGTCTCACAGACCAATCAGTGTACAGTATGTCTCTGACGCTAGCCACGAGTCCCAGTAATGAATGTAGAGGAATTTAATTTAACTCGCCTTAAAACCCAGTGTTTTCTTCGTGACCTCCAATTGAAACGCTATCTACATAATAATAATAATAATAATAATAATAATAATAATAATAATAATAATAATGGTTCCCCCTCGTGTATGAGGATTTCTGGGAAAACGATGGAATTTCTGATGATTGTAATTCCTTTATCTTTACCACACAACACGTTATGGGTACTTGTTTTCCGAGCCATTTTTACACATTTGACAGGTTGAACATGCCGCAGTCCTTTTACCAAATGTAAACAAACAATCGACAAGCAGGAGACGATTCAGACGGATCAGCGCCATCTACATTTAGTGCGATATACTCCACGGCATTTACACTTATATGAGGGGGCAGTCGCTCCTACTTATATATTTCTTGACTCCCAGTCTCATATTTATACTCGTCATATTCAGTTGAATTACAGTGATCTTAAACTTTGTTCTGCAAATATTTTTGTGATATCGCCTGGTTGTGAGTGTTTTAGTGTTACAGTGAGTGACGACAGTGATATAAAAACAGACAGGGTTAAGAATCGGTTTAGTTACACCAAGGAACTTAATTTTCTATTTAGACAGGGAGGAAAACAAAAATAAAAATTTATATTTTTCGAGTATTTTGGGCTTTTCGATAGCACACAAGGGGTTAATATTGGTCTTACACCCATTCCTCTTCGAGTGTTTTTGACTACCCTAAGTATTTTTAATTTTTTAATTACTTATCGGTATTTAAGAGCAACGTTTCTTGTAAAAATGCTTAGTTTTTAATATACTTACCCTCAAACATTAGGTATCTGCCGTTGTCAGTGCGTGTTATCATGTTTACAACCGACCCGTTTGGTCCGAGCGTACTCTCACGTCCGCAAAAAAAATGTAAAATTACACCATGGCACTTCAAGAATGTTGCTTTCATTGTTACCAGATATAAAAATAAGTACTTTCTGTTTAATATGGCAGGGAGGGGGGCGGGGGGAGCTAGGAAGTTAGGTAAGGTTAGGTCGATTAAAAAAAAAAGGCTCATTTGCGACGGAAATGAAGGTCAGATTAGTTTGAGACAACACAAAATACATTAGGAAAATCTATTTTAGTTTGTAGTTTCCTTGGTGTAACTAAAACGATAGTTCATGTTGTAGCCGAGAGAGAGAGAGAGAGAGAGAGAGAGAGAGAGATGTGAACAACTGCCAAGGGAAACAAAGAATGAATGAGACGCTTGTACCAGCACGACCTGTAGGACCACCTTGTGCTGACGGCTGCTGTCATAAGGTAACAAGAGCTGGTGTGGCTGCAATATTTAAATCATTCTGGGAGACTGGCGACTCTGGACTACAGAATGTTTATACACACAAAAAAAAACATGGCTGTAGTCCTCTAATAAAACGAAAACGAACGAAAGCTGTGTTTAGCCAGAGTTACAGCAACACTGCCAGTGCGCGTACAGCGTGTGTGGCAGGTTTGTCATACAAGACCTTGATAAGGGGCCGTATTTACAAGGCGCTGTGTTATAAGGCGTTAATAGTAAGTTAAGACTGTTAGCGTTACTGACAATAAAAGAACTATTTGTCGATTGTTACGAGTGTGTGATTTTTGTGAAGTGACACGTGTACCGATACAATGTTCCCATAGACCCAGCGGCCTATCACAAACCCTCTCTACCACCAACACACTACACGAGAACGTTGTCGGGGAGGTGAGTGTTAATGTTTTCAACTTGTTTAGGTGAAGAGAAATTAATGAATGCTATTTTTATTTTATTAATGTTTATAATAACCCATGCACAACAAACACTTCAGGTGTTCTTTATAACACAACGCCAGAAGATGGGGTGGTGGGGAAGAGGGTGGGAGGGTTGAGAAGAGGGTGGGAGGGTAGGGAAGAGGGTGGGAGGGTTGAGAAGAGGGTGGGAGGGTTGAGAAGAGGGTGGGAGGGTTGAGAAGAGGGTGGGAGGGTTGAGAAGAGGGTGGGAGGGTGGGGAAGAGGGTGGGAGGGTTGAGAAGAGGGTGGGAGGGTGGGGAAGAGGGTGGGAGGGTTGAGAAGAGGGTGGGAGGGTTGAGAAGAGGGTGGGAGGGTAGGAAAGAGGGTGGGAGGGTTGAGAAGAGGGTGGGAGGGTTGAGAAGAGGGTGGGACTGTGGGGAAGAGGGTGGGAGGGTTGAGAAGAGGGTGGGAGGGTGGGAGGGTCGGGAAGAGGGTGGGAGGGTTGAGAAGAGGGTGGGAGGGTGGGGAAGAGGGTGGGAGGGTTGAGAAGAGGGTGGGATGGTGGGGAAGAGGGTGGGAGGGTTGAGAAGAGGGTGGGAGGGTTGAGAAGAGGATGGGAGGGTTGAGAAGAGGGTGGGAGGGTGGGAGGGTTGAGAAGAGGGTGGGAGGGTTGAGAAGAGGGTGGGATGGTGGGGAAGAGGGTGGGAGGGTTGAGAAGAGGATGGGAGGGTTGAGAAGAGGGTGGGAGGGTGGGAGGGTTGAGAAGTGGGTGGGAGGGTTGAGAAGAGGATGGGAGGGTTGGGAAGAGGGTGGGAGGGTTAGGAAGAGGGTGGGAGGGTTGAGAAGAGGGTGGGAGGGTTGGAAAGAGAGTGGGAGGGTTGAGAAGAGGGTGGAAGGGTTGAGAAGAGGGTGGGAGGGTTGAGAAGAGGGTGGGAGGGTTGGGAAAAGGGTGGGAGGGTTGGGAAGAGGGTGGGAGGGTTGAGAAGAGGGTGGTAGGGTTGGGAAGAGGGTGGGAGGGTTGAGTAGAGGGTGGGAGGGTTGGAAAGAGGGTGGGAGGGTTGAGAAGAGGGTGGGAGGGTAGGGAAGAGGGTGGGAGGGTTGAGAAGAGGGTGGGAGGGTTGGGAAGAGGGTGGGAGGGTTGAGAAGAGGGTGGGAGGGTAGGGAAGAGGGTGGGAGGGTTGAATAGAGGGTGGGAGGGTTGAATAGAGGGTGGGAGGGTTGGGAAGAGGGTG
This sequence comes from Homarus gammarus, assembly GCA_958450375.1. Lineage (NCBI taxonomy): Eukaryota > Metazoa > Arthropoda > Malacostraca > Decapoda > Nephropidae > Homarus > Homarus gammarus. The sequence goes on along the minus strand of CAUDMG010003297.1, from coordinate 3,254,280 downwards.
GGAGGGTTGAGAAGAGGGTGGGAGGGTTGGGAAGAGGGTGGGAGGGCTGAGAAGAGGGTAGGGTAGAGGGTGGGAGGGATCTCTTGAACACTATGGCACTATAAGAATAATAAAGCGTATGTATGATAAAAGTGCTCAATAATAATTAACCATAGTCCCTTCATAACCCATTACATCTGTAGGTAGGTAGAGAGACACAGGTAGGTAGAGAGAGACAGGTAGGTAGAGAGAGACACAGGTAGGTAGAGAGAGACACTGGTAGGTAGAGAGAGACACAGGTAGGTAGAGAGAGACACAGGTAGGTTGAGAGAGACACTGGTAGGTAGAGAGAGACACAGGTAGGTTGAGAGAGACACTGGTAGGTAGAGAGAGACACAGGTAGGTAGAGAGACACAGGTAGGTAGAGAGAGACACTGGTAGGTAGAGAGACACAGGTAGGTAGAGAGAGACAGGTAGGTACAGTTGCAGATGTATGAATCAGAGACACTGTCGTATCCCCTACACACAAGCACTGGGTCGGTACTGGCTTACATAATACAGTGGGGGGGGGGGGCAGGTGGGGGTAGATGAGTGGGAAGGCGGGGGTAGATGAGTGGGATAGCTGGGGCTGCGGACTGAGGTTCGGGTAGGATGAGGGGGTGGGAGGTGGGAGGTGCCATATCATGGAGAACATCCCTGTTATGACACTGAAAGACAAACGCAGGAAACAAATATATACAGATATTCCTTTAGATCAAATATATTACATCACTAATAGAGATGATTTCAATTACGTAGCCAAGACAAGGGTGTGAATAACAAACTTACTTTTAATAGTATCTAATGTGAAGAGCATCGTTAATAAGTCCACACACTGAGCACTTTAAAATTCTTTAAGCTCAAAGAAATTAGTTTTTCACCCCGATCCTCCGGTGTTGGTGAGACGTCAAATTTCGTGTCTATGAATGTATTATTGTTAGAAAATAAAATGTTTGAATGTTTATTGGTGGTGGTAAGAATGTGTGTGTGTGTGTTTGTGTGTGTGTGTGTTGTGTGTGTGTGTGTGTGTGTGTGTGTGTGTGTGTGTGTGTATGTCATTTCTGATTGGCCGGCAAAGTGTCAGTGTCCACCAATAGGGACCAAATTTTAAGTTGAGGTTTTTGATATGGAGGTGGGTGTTGAGGTGGCTGTGCTTATTCATGGTAGTATATTTATATGATAAGATATAGGGACAATAATGGGGGTTAAATATTGCTATAATATTGCTGGTATGGTCTGGGGTAGGCTGGGGGATAGGCTGGGGTGAGGCTAAGGAGTAGGCTGGGTGTAGGTTAGGGGGTAGGCTAGGGGATAGGCTGTGGGTTAGTTATTACTCTATCATCACATTACGTCCCCACTATCCCCACTACCCCTCCCCGCTGTAACCCGTCGGCCAGAAGCGACTCAAGGGCTACGGTAGTGTCTCCGTTTCGTATGTCCGCAACTGTAGGTAGAGGGAGACGCAGGTGAGTAGGTAGAGAGACACAGGTATGGAGGGAGACACAGGTAGGTAGACAGAGACACACACAGAGATAGAGAGAGAGACACACAGGTAGGGAGACACACAGGTAGGGAGACACACAGGTAGGGAGACACACAGGTAGGGAGACACACAGGTAGGGAGACACACGGGTAGGGAGACACACAGGGAAGGAGACACACAGGTAGGGAGACACACGGGTAGGGAGACACACAGGGAAGGAGACACACAGGTAGGGAGACACACAGGTAGGGAGACACACAGGTAGGGAGACACACGGGTAGGGAGACACACAGGGAAGGAGACACACAGGTAGGGAGACACACAGGTAGGGAGACACACAGGTAGGGAGACACACAGGTAGGGAGACACACAGGTAGGGAGACACACAGGTAGGGAGACACACAGGTAGGGAGACACACAGGGAAGGAGACACACAGGTAGGGAGACACACAGGTAGGGAGACACACAGGGAAGGAGACACACAGGTAGGGAGACACACAGGTAGGGAGGGAGGCACAGGTAGGGAGACACACGGGTAGGGAGACACACAGGTAGGGAGGGAGGCACAGGTAGGGAGACACACAGGTAGGGAGACACACAGGTAGGGAGACACACAGGTAGGGAGACACACAGGTAGGGAGACACACAGGTAGGGAGGGAGGCACAGGTAGGGAGGGAGGCACAGGTAGGGAGACACACAGGTAGGGAGACACACAGGTAGGGAGACACACGGGTAGGGAGACACACAGGTAGGGAGGGAGGCACAGGTAGGGAGACACACAGGTAGGGAGACACACAGGTAGGGAGACACACAGGTAGGGAGACACACAGGTAGGGAGGGAGGCACAGGTAGGGAGACACACGGGTAGGGAGACACACAGGTAGGGAGACACACAGGTAGGGAGACACACAGGTAGGGAGACACACAGGTAGGGAGACACACGGGTAGGGTGACACACAGGTAGGGAGACACACAGGTAGGGAGACACACAGGTAGGGAGACACACAGGTAGGGAGACACACAGGTAGGGAGACACACAGGTAGGGAGGGAGGCACAGGTAGGGAGACACACGGGTAGGGAGACACACAGGTAGGGAGACACACGGGTAGGGTGACACACAGGTAGGGAGACACACAGGTAGGGAGACACACAGGTAGGGAGACACACAGGTAGGGAGACGCACAGGTAGGGAGGGAGGCACAGGTAGGGAGACACACAGGTAGGGAGACACACAGGTAGGGAGACACACAGGTAGGGAGACACACAGGTAGGGAGACACACAGGTAGGGAGGGAGGCACAGGTAGGGAGACACACAGGTAGGGAGACACACAGGTAGGGAGACACACGGGTAGGGAGGCACACAGGTAGGGAGACACACAGGTAGGGAGACACACAGGTAGGGAGACACACAGGTAGGGAGACACACGGGTAGGGAGGGAGGCACAGGTAGGGAGACACACAGGTAGGGAGGGAGGCACAGGTAGGGAGACACACAGGTAGGGAGGGAGGCACAGGTAGGGAGACACACAGGTAGGGAGGGAGGCACAGGTAGGGAGGGAGGCACAGGTAGGGAGACACACAGGTAGGGAGGGAGGCACAGGTAGGTCAACACGGGCCAGGTAAACAAACACTCATATATCATTTAACAGTGTTGGGGCAGAGTCTCTATTTACCTTATTACTATGGGTGGTAATGACTGTGGGGAAGAGTGCGAAGAGGGTGGGAGAGTGGGGAAGAGGGTGGGAGAGTGGGGAAGAGGGTGGGGGGAAGAGGGTGGAAGAGTGGGGAAGAGGGTGGGGGAGTGGGGAAGAGGGTGGGAGAGTGGGGAAGAGGGTGGGTGAGTGGGGAAGAGGGTGGGGGAGTGGGGAAGAGGGTGGGAGAGTGGGGAAGAGTGTGTGATGTCGAGTGGTTGTGTATAAGTCAACAGTAATGGCAGGCTGTGTTTTTATCTGTTTGTTTATTTGTTGTTCTCTTCTCTCTTTCCTCTATCACTCTTTCTAATTATCACCCTCTCTCTCCCCTCCCCTTCTATCTAGCTATCAATCTGTCTGTCTGTTTGTCTTTCTATATTTATACATCACTCTTTCATCCACTTCTCTCTCTCTCTCTCTCTCTCTCTCTCACTCTCTCTCTCTCTCTCTCTCTCTCTCTCTCTCTCTCTCTCTCTCTCTCTCTCCAGAACGTAAACAAACAGACCTTTCCCTTAGGCACAACTTTTCGTCAACACAGGTCCAGTCCACAAGGTGACCCCAATAACCCACAGCTCACAGGTCTTACCAGGTCAAAGGTTAACAAACAAACAGTAAGTTATACGAGGTCAGAGGGAACAATAGCGAGTCGGGAGGAGGAGGAGGAGGAGGGGGGGTTGAGAAGGAGAAAGAGGAGTAGGTAAGGGGGGAGGAATGAGGGTGCAGGAAGGAGAGATGGGAGAGAGGGAGGGAAAGGAGGGAGGATTGGGGAAGGTAGGAAGGCAGGGGGCAGTAGGAAGGTGGGAGGGAAGGAAGGTGGGAGGGAAGGAAGGTGGGAGGGAAGGAAGGTGGGAGGGAAGGAAGGTGGGAGGGAAGGAAGGTGGGAGGGAAGGGAGGTGGGAGGGAAGGAAGGTGGGAGGGAAGGAAGGTGGGAGGGAAGGAAGGTGGGAGGGAAGGAGGTGGGAGGGAAGGAAGGTGGGAGGGCAGGAAGGTGGAGGGAGGGAGTGGGAGGGAAGGAAGGTGGGAGGGAAGGAAGGTGGGAGGGAAGGAAGGTGGGAGAGCAGGAAGGTGGGAGAGATGGAAGGTGGGAGGGAAGGAAGGTGGGAGGGCAGGAAGGTGGGAGAGAAGGAAGGAGAAAGGGCAGGAAGGCGGAAGGGAAGGAAGGTGGGAGGGCAGGAAGGAGGGACGGCAGGAATGAAGGAGGGAAGGAGGGAGTAGCACAACCAATACTCAAGTCTGATAAGAACGGCAGAGGAAGGAGGGTTCAGAGGGAGGAAGAGGAGAGGAGGAGAACCAGAAGAAGAAGAAGAAGGAGAACCAGAGGAGGTGGAATGAGAGGACCCAGGAAGAAGATGGGTAGGGGGAAAGGAAGAGGAGGAGGAAGGAGGAAGACAGGAGAAAGAGGAGAGCGTAGGAAGAAGGGTAAAAAAGAGAGGAGGATGTAGTAGGAAGAAGAGAGGAAGAGACGAGGAGGAGGAAGAGGGAGAGGAAGGGAGGCCAGAAGGGTGTGTTATTATTCATACCGGTGGAGGTCGAGGAAGAGCTACACAGCCTTACGGCATATTGGTCTCCCTACACCTCCTCCTTGAAGCCTCCTGAGAGAGAGAGAGAGAGAGAGAGAGAGAGTGAGTTTTGACACACTGTACACACACTATTGACACACACTGTACACACACTATTACACACACTGTACACACACTATTACACACACTGTACACACACTATTACACACACTGTACACACACTATTGACACACACTGTACACACACTATTGACACACACTGTACTCATTATTGACACACACTGTACACACACTATTGACACACACTGTACACACACTATTGACACACACTGTACTCATTATTGACACTCACTGTACACACACTATTGACACACACTGTACTCATTATTGACACTCACTGTACACACACTATTGACACACACTGTACACACTATTGACACTCACTGTACACACTATTGACACACACTGTACACACTATTGACACACACTGTACTCATTATTGACACTCACTGTACACACACTATTGACACACACTGTACTCATTATTGACACACACACTGTACACACTATTGACACACACTGTACACACTATTGACACACACTGTACTCATTATTGACACACACTGTACACACTATTGACACACACTGTACTCATTATTGACACACACTGTACACACACTATTGACACACACACTGTACACACACTATTACACACACTGTACACACACTATTGACACACACTGTACACACACTATTGATACACACTGTACACACACTATTACACACACTGTACACACACTATTGACACACACTGTACACACACTATTGATACACACACACACACACTGTACCGACACTATTGACACACACTGTACACACATCCCTGGCCCACCATTCATCCACTTCTTCTTCATATTTACTGGTACATATGAAGCCTCAGCCCAGCATTATCGAATCTGGTCTGTTTACACTTGATTATCATTATACCTGCCATTATTATCATCATCATTTTACCTGCCTTTATTATCATCATCGTTATACCTTCTTTTAGTATCATCATCATTATACCTGCCTTTATTATCATTGTTATCATTATATCTGCCTTTATTATCCTCATCATTATACCTGCCATTATTATCATGATCATTATACCTGCGTTTATTATCATCATCATTATACCTGCCTTTATCATCATCATTATACCTGCCTTTATTATCGTTGTTATCATTATATCTGCCTTTATTATCCTCATCATTATACCTGCCATTATTATCATCATTATACCTGCCTCTATTATCATCATCATTATATCTGCCTTTATTATCATCATCATTATACCTGCTTTTATTATCGTTGTTATCATTATATCTGCCTTTATTATCCTCATCATTATACCTGCCATTATTATCATCATTATATCTGCCATTATTATCATCATTATACCTGCCTTTATTATCCTCATCATTATACCTGCCATTATTATCATTGTTATCATTATCCTGACATTCATCATATGTTATGATTGATTATAATATTGTTAATTATTATTAATATTATTATTATTTTAGTTATTAAGCATTGTTATAGTAAATATGAGAGAGAGAGAGAGAGAGAGAGAGAGAGAGAGAGAGAGAGAGAGAGAGAGAGAGAGACGGTATATATCTAACACTACACGACCACCATCATCACCATCACCATCATCACCACCATCATCACCACCACCACCTCCCCCCCCCCCCCTCTAAAAAAAAAGGGTCCCTCCATCCCGGGTTAAACATGGTTCACTGCTTCAGTCAACACTCACTGGTTCATATCCCGAGGCTGGAGACTAACTCTTGAATGCTTCGTGTTTGTTTCCATCCGCCATATTTTCAGCCCGGGAAATACCTGAAATTAGTTTTCTCTCTCTCTTTTGGGTGAGGGGCGGGTGGCAGGTGGGGGGTGGGGGTGGGGGAGGGGTAGGGGTGGTGGTGGTCGAGGGGTGGGGGGGGGGGGGTGGTTAGGGTGGACAAAAGTAGGTGGAGTCGAGAGGTATTGTTCGTTTGGGTGGACGGGTGTTGGGGGTCGAAGGGGGGTAGGGAAGGGGGTGGGGGGTGGTAGGGGTTGTATGGGTAATGTAGGGGTGGTAGGTGTAGTGTAGGGGTGGTAGGTGTAGGGTAGGGGTGGTAGGGGTGGTAGGTTTGACGGAATATAGGTGGTGCAGGTGGGTGTCGTCGGGAGGTATTGTTAATTAGGGTGGGTGGGTAGGTGGGTGGGTGGGTGGGTGTGGTAGGTAGGTAGGTAAATGTATGGTGGTGGTGATGGTTGTGGTGACGGGTGGTAGTGAAGGGTGTGGTGTAGAGGGGTGATGGTGGTGATGGTGATGGTTATGGTGGCGAAAAAAATGGATGATATTTCTAATTTTCTACTATTACTACTCTCTCTCTCTCTCTCTCTCTCTCTCTCTCTCTCTCTCTCTCTCTCTCTATCCTTATTTTCTTCTCTTTCTCTCCTCTTTCACTTCTCAGTCCTCCCTCTCCCTCCTCTCACATCACAGCCCGGGGCCACTAAGCTGCGGCAAACGAGAGGGGAGAGAATGGAGAGGTGAGAGGGATAGAGGGGGAGAGTAGGATAGAGGGGAAAGAGGAGAAGGGAGAGGAAAGAGAAAAAGGGGAAGTGGGAAAATGGGAGATGAGATAGGGGTGAAAAGAGAATGGTGAGGAGGGGGGAGATGGGAAATGAGAGAAAGGAAGAGAGTAGGAAGAAAGAGGGAGAGGGGAAGAGTGGTAGAGTTTAAGAGTGGGCAAGAGAGAGAGAGAGAGAGAGAGAGAGAGAGAGAGAGAGAGAGAGAGAGAGAGAGAGACCCAATATTACATAACTTCAGGTCACGTGAGATTGAGGGGTGACCCAGGAGGGGGTTAGGTCAGGTCAGGTCAGGTTAGGTCAGGTCCACTTCAGTCAGAATCAAGACAAAATCCTTCTTTAGTTACTTAAGGTCAATCTAGGTCATACAAGGGTATCTTAGGTCACACAAACTAAACATCCGAAACTTAAGGTCAAATTAGGTCACAGAAGTTGAATTGACGTCACACAAGGTCAATTTTGGGTCACTGAAGGTCATTTTAGGTAATTTAGGGTCAACTTAATATACGATTACGTTAATTAAGGCCTTATTTCTCTTCTTTTCTCCTCTTCTCTCTTCTCATCTTCCCTCCTTTCGCGTCTTCCTATTCCTCTTCTTCCCTCCTGCATTTTTCTTCCCTCTTTCCCTCCTTCCCCCCCGTCCCTCCCTCTTCTTTCCTTCTTTTTCATCTTTCTCTTCTTCCCTTCTTTCTCTTCTTCCTCTTTCTCACTTCTTCCTTCCTCTTCGTCGCTTCCTCCTTCTTCTTCCCTCCATTATCTCCTCCTTCTTCCACTTCCTCCATTTAGTCGTGTCTTCTGTCTCCTGTTACTGCTAAGTATCTTCTCTCTCTCTCTCCCTCGTTCATTCTCCCCTTCCCATTTCCCCTCTTTTCTCTAATTCTACTCTATTCTTCTCCTTCCTGTGAGAGAGAGAGAGAGAGAGAGAGAGAGAGAGAGAGAGAGAGAGAGAGAGAGTAGATTTGTGTGTGTGTGTGTGTGTGTGTGTGTGTGTGTGTGTGTGTGTGTTCTACAGCAGTAATCCAATCTGGTGTTGGTGGCAGGAGGTAAGAGGGAGTCTGGTGGTCCTCCAAATGGACCTGAACACACTTTTAAGACCAACCCACCACACACTCCACCACTCTCCTCCTTTTCTTTCACCACACGCACTCTATCATATCCATTTTTCTCTTTTTACACACACACACACACACACACACACACACACACACCTCCTCTGTACCACATATGTCACCACACTCACTCCATCACACACACTCACACTTCACAACCACACGCACTCTCTCTCTCTCTTTCTGACATAATGCTGGCACTGGCACCCTCGGGGGGGGGGGGGGGGGGGAACAACGCTTATTATCCCTCAATGACGTGTTGCTCACCGCTGCTTACATGTGTACACCACCCACTATGTACACATATGTCTATACACCATGTACAACTACCCATACGCCACATACACATAATAACATACACCACTTGCTATGTACACACACACACACACATACACACACACGTCATTTGCTATGTACACACAAGAATGCACGCTACTTGTAATGTACACACACACTTCTTACTATGTACACACACGCCACTCACTATGTACACACGTGCCACTCTCTAAGTACACACGACCACACTTCATTTCCTATGTACACAGACACGCACACACACACACACACACACACACACACACACACACACAGGTAGTAGAGAAGCTCAATTAGAAGGTTTACCGGCACAGATTACCAGGTAAGAAGGCCAGGTGTACAGGTCACACTCACAGCTCACAACTACAGGGCACAGTCGCAGGTCACACTCACTAGTCACACACACACTGGTCACACTCATATGTCACACTCACAGGTTACAGTCATATGTCACACTCACAGGTCACACTCGCAGGTCACACCCACAGGTCACACTCGCAGGTCACATTTAACAGGTCACACTCACAGGTCACACTCACAGGTTACAGTCATATGTCACACTCACAGGTCACACTCACAGGTTACCGTCGCAGGTCACACTCGCAGGTCACACTCACAGGTCACACTCGCAGGTCACATTAACAGATCACACTCACAGGTCACACTCACAGGTCACACTCACAGGTTACAGTCACAGGTCACACTCGCATGTCACACTTACAGGTCACACTCGCAGGTCACATTCACAGGTCACACTCACAGGTCACACTCACAGGTCACACTCACAGGTCACAGTCGCAGGTCACGCTCACAGGTTACAGTCGCAGGTCACACTCGCAGGTCACATTCACAGGTCACATTCGCAGGTCACACTCACAGGTCACACTCGCAGGTCACATTCACAGGTCACACTCGCAGGTCACACTCACAAGTCACACTCGCAGGTCACATTCACATGTCACATTCGCAGGTCACACTCACAGGTCACACTCGCAGGTCACACTCACAGGTCACACTCACAGGTCACACTCACAGGTCACACTCACATGTCACACTCGCAGGTTACAGTCATATGTCACACTCACAGGTCACACTCACAGGTTACAGTCGCAGGTCACACTCGCAGGTCACACTCACAGGTCACACTCGCATGTCACATTAACAGATCACACTCGCAGGTCACACTCACAGGTCACACTCACAGGTTACAGTCACAGGTCACACTCACATTTCACACTTACAGGTGACACTCACAGGTCACACTCGCAGGTCACATTCACAGGTCACACTCACAGGTCACACTCATAGGTCACATTCGCAGGTCACAGTTGCAGGTCACACTCACAGGTCACACTCGCAGGTCACACTCACAGGTCACACTCACAGGTTACAGTCGCAGGTCACACGCGCAGGTCACACTCACAGGTTACACTCGCAGGTCACATTCACAGGTCACATTCGCAGGTCACACTCACAGGTCACACTCGCAGGTCACACTCACAGGTCACAATCGCAGGTCACATTCACAGGTCACACTCGCAGGTCACACTCACAGGTCACACTCGCAGGTCACATTCACAGGTCACATTCGCAGGTCACACTCGCAGGTCACACTCACAGGTCACACTCGCAGGTCACATTCACAGGTCACACTCGCAGGTCACATTCACAGGTCACATTCGCAGGTCACACTCGCAGGTCACACTCACAGGTCACACTCACAGGTCACACTCACATGTCACACTCGCAGGTCACACTCGCAGGTCACACTCATATGTCACACTCACAAGTCAGAGTCACAGGTCACACTCACAGGTTACAGTCACAGGTCACACCCACAGGTCACACTCGCAGGTCACGCTCACAGGTCACACTCACAGGTCACACTCACATGTTACATTCACAGGTCACACTCACACGTCACACTCGCAGGTCACAATCACAGGTCACACTCACAGGTCACACTCACATGTCACACTCACAGGTTACAGTCACAGGTCACAGTCACATGTCACACTCACATGTCACACTCACAGGTCACACTCGCAGGTCACATCAACAGGTCACACTCACAGGTCACACTCGCAGGTCACACTCACAGGTCACACTCGCAGGTCACATTAACAGGTCACACTCACAGGTCACACTCGCAGGTCACACTCACAGGTCACACTCACAGGGCACACTCGCAGGTCACACTCACAGGTCACACTTACAGGTCACACTTACAGGCAGGTCAACTGGGAACTCAAGTGACGTATTGATGACGACATGCACACCTGTGTTTTTATTAGCCAATCAGGATTTCAGTGCTGTAGTGTCATATTCCTCGACCAATCACGTGTCTTAGTCTCATATCCCTGGACCAATCATACAATCCGGTGTTATTGTACATGACCAATGAAGTTGTGTGAGTGTTATTTGGGGTAATCTAGTGAATTATGGGTGTGGAGAGAGAGAGAGAGAGGGATAGAGAGAGAGAGAGAGAGAGATAGAAAGAGAGAGATAGAAAGAGAGAGAGAGAGAGAGAGCACGAAGAGATTCCTTCCAAGAAAAGAAGATAATCCTGAATAGAGGAAAACAAATAATCATTCTCTTTCTGTTTTCTTTTCTCTCTTTCTCTCTACTCTCTGTCTCTCTTTCTACCTCTCTCTATTTTTGTTCTATACGTTATTTACCTGTCTAATCTATCTTTCCGTATCCCTATCTGTCTCTGCCTGTCTGTCTGTCTGTTTGACTTCTTTCTTTGGTTTGTCTGTTTGTCTTGCGTGTGACCTTAACCTTTGACCTACAGTTGACAAATCTAATAACTGCCACTCTGTCATCAAGACCTCCTTTGTCACACACACACACACACACACACTCTCTCTCTCTCTCTCTCTCTCTCTCTCTCTCTCTCTCTGTCATTTACACATTAATCTGTTCATCAATTTTCTTCGTTTGTTTTTGTTTTCAGTGTTGCTGTGTTTGTTTATCTCCTGAGTTTTATTATGATTGTTATTGTTTTTGTTATTGTTGTTGTTGTTATTATTGTTTTTGTTGTTATTACAGTATTTGAAAAACACTATAAGCATTAAATAAAAAAAAAAACAAACAAAAAAACAAGTGATATTTAAACAAAGAAAGAAACAAACACAGGAAGCCGAATATAAAGGGCCCAGTCATCAACTTAAGAATTATGGCTTCAATAAAATACTAAAATAACATAAAACGTAAAAAAGTGAAAGAGAATAAGGTTAAACACTTGACCCAGATGGCGGACATAAGCTAACACCAGCCACCAGGTTATAAAATTAGAGTTACTGCAGATATTTACCCCCTAAAAAAAAAATTCAACCATTAAAATCGCAGGGAAGTTGGTGAGGTGGAAGCCGAAGCCCTGGTCGAGTGCGAGGGTTGGGAGGCGTGTTGGTCCCGCACGAGAAGCCATCGTTAAGGCGGGCCACAGCTGCCTCGACTCACCCCACTTTCTGATCTTTGAGTTGCTTCTCGCGTGACGTCAGACGCTAACTCTCTCCGCTAGACAATCAAACAGTGTTGCCACAGTAGGAGGAGGAAGAGGGAGAGAGTGAAGGGGGAGAGGTAAGGTGGACATGGTGTACCTTGTACTACAAAATTATATGAAAGACGAAAAATCAAGTTCCTGACAAGAGTTTCCATCGTGGGTGACGCGCGACCCACCCTAATGTAAATAAACAAAGCATCCGAATCGTCGCTCTTTGGCTTCGTCTTCGTCAGGTCGAGAGAATCTTTTTAAGTAACAAAGCCTTCACTAAGTCACGTATTTTAATTATCGACCAATTTACTCTGTACTGACGAAGGCCAGGTGTCCCGAGGGGAGGGGGGTGGGGAGTGGGAGGGAGGGGGGGGGGGGTGTTATTGATTAGGGTCACCTGGCTCTCATTCGCCAGGCGGACACATAAATTGGCTCACCTGTGGGGGTCATTGTGAGCTGAGTAAAGGTACAGGTAAATCATACAATACCTGTCATATTTATTTACGGTGATTACTGCCGCTGTTCTTACAGGTGAGGCGGAGTGAGGAGGCTAGAACTATATGCGTGCCATCATGTGTGTGTGTGTGTGTGTGTGTGCCGTATTCATCTGGTAAGTATAGACAGACAGACAGACAGATAGATAGATAAATAGATAGATAGGTAGATAGATAGATAGATAGACTGAGCTCTGATAGGTCGAGGAGGAATGTCATCAAGGTCCCTGTCAGCCAATTACAGCCGAAACAATCTGGTGTGTCATAATCACAGATGCTGATTGGCGGTTCCACTCGACCTTGACAGCCAATCGCAGGCAAGAGAGTCCCGCGTGTCATAACCCCGTGCGGTGATTGGCGGTCTGCGGAACCCTTCATAGCCAATTAGAGAGCAGCGTGACATAATTCTGCTTGGTGATTGGTGGTGTGTTAGCCAATTACAGTCAAGAGCAAGACCGTCGACCAACCATGTGTCAGCGTCCCCTGGGTGCTAATTATCCTTCTTTTCTATTTTCTCTTCCTTCTCTCTTCTCCATCTTCTTCCTCTTCTTTTTCTTCTTCTTCTGTTGCTTATTACTTCTTCTCTTCTACGTTCTTCTCATCCTCCCATTCTTTGTCTCAATTTTCATCTATTTCACTCCTCCTCCTCCTCCTCCTCTCATCATCCTCCTTCTCGCCCTCCTTCTCCTTCTCTCCCCTCCTCGTTCTACCCCTCTCCCTCTCTCTTCCTCCTCCTCCTCTACTCCTCCTCTCCTACTTCTCCTTCTCTCCCCTCCTCGTTCTCCCCCTCTCCTTCTCCCCTCCTCCCCCTCTCCTTCTCTCCTCCTCCTACTCCACCTCCTCCTTCTCTTCCTCATCTCCTCTTCCTCCTCTCTCCTTATTCGTCTCTCCCCTCCTCCTCTCCTTCTCCTCTTCTTCTCCTCCTCTCTCCTCCTCTTCCTCCTCCTCTTCTCCTCCTCCTCTCCTCCTTCTCTGCACCCTCCTTCTCTCCTCCCTCCTCCTACTCTCCTCCTTCTCTCCTTCCTCTCCCCCCCTCTCCTTCCCCCTCTCCTCTCTCCCCCGTCTCCTCCTCCCCCCCCCCCGGCATGGCTGCCACAGCACAGGTATAATCAACTATTACGAACTTTTTATAACAAATATTACCTGTGATAGTGAGGGGGTGGTAGACTGGTAGTGGTGGTAATTGGGTAGTGGTGGTAGTTTTGGTAGTTTAAGGGGGTATTTTGGTAGTAGTGGTGGTTGGGGTAATGGTGGCAGTTGTAGTGGTAGTGGTGGTGGTTATGATTAGTTGTGGTAGTATTGGTGGTAGTTTAGGGGGTAGCTGTGGTAGTAGCAGCCATTAGTGAGTCCCAGCTCCCAGACGAGGGTCGACTCTCAGAACAGGAGTCTGGTTATACCTTCTTCTGAAAGGGTAAGCCTGCTGGAGATTGAAACCGCATTTATGGAGTTGGCTTTGCCATCCGCCAATGCAACCTACACAGGCTAACTGAAATGCTTGTTGGGTTCAACGAGCGCCTCATGACGCTCAGAGTCCCACTGAATCACTCACGTCATGCCTCTTTTATCAATGCATACGCCCCAACACTGGATGCAGAGGATGATTTCAAGGAGGAAATTTACGCCGACCTCGACAGAGTGCTAACCTCTATCCCCAGAGAAGATAAGGTTGTGCTCCTTGACGACTTCATTGCCAGAGTTGGCAGAGATGCTGACATTTGGCAGGGAACCATAGGGAGAAATGGACTAGGCAAGTGTAATCCCAACGGCCTACTCCTCCTCAGCAAGTGTGTTGCACACAACCTCACTATCACCAATACCTTGTTTAGGCAGGGCGACAAGTTAAAGGGTTCGTGGCAACACCCACGAACCAAACACTGGCATCTCATTGACTACATTATTGTCAGAGAAAGAGATCACCGAGATGTCCTCATCCCCCGGGCCATGCGTGGCTCAGACCGCTGCCACACTGATCATCGGCTCGTCAGGGCCAAGCTCTTACTTCACGTCGCCCCAAAACGGCGAAGGCAACAAGTCTCCAGAAGAGGTTTTAACACTAAGCGTCTGGAAGTTCTAACGGTAGCTCATGATTTCAGAGAGCAGCTCGAACATGGGCTGATAAACAATCCAACAACAAACAACCCAAATCCCAGTGATGAATGGGATGTTCTTAACACTGTCATGACAAAAACCTACAGAGAGACCCTCGGCCAGATCGAAAGAATATACCAGGACTGGTTTTATGAAAATGACCCGGCAATCAATGTACTCGTCAATGATAAACGTGCTGCTTTAATTGACTAGCAGAACAACCCTCAGTCTAGGACCAAAGCTGATACCTTCCACAGGAAGAAAGCGGCGGCCCAGTGCGAACTTAGCAAACTAAAGAAAGACTGGTTTAAAATTATAGCGTGAAATGCAAAAACTTTCAGATCAATACAAGATGTGCTAATTCTTCAACTCCACTAAAACATTTTATGGGCCAATCACTCATGGCACGCCCCCCCTCCCTCCGCTCATCCGACAGTAACTCGCTAATTAAAGACGAAGAAGACATCCTTCATTGCTGGAAAGAGCACTACCATTCGCTGCTCAACCGAAACATCGAATGAATAACCTGACTACCCAGCAGGTCCCTCAGCATCCAGAGCTGACCCATCTCAGCTATCCCCCATCCCGTGATGAGGTAACTACGGCCACCAAACAGATGGAAAATAACAAAGCCTCAGGGCCTGATGAAATCCCAGCCGAGGTGTATACAGCAGGAGGACCTCTGCTTACTAGCCGTCTCCACTCTCTCCTGGAAAATATATGGGAAAAGGAGGAAATCCCCCAAGGTCTTAAAGACGCCTCTATTGTCAATATTTATAAGAACAAGGGAGACCTGTCAGACTGTGGCAACTACCACAGGATTTCTCTGCTGTCCATAACTGGCAAGATTATCGCCCGAGTACACCAAAACAGACTACTACCTGAGGTAGAAAATTTCCTCCCAGAATCTCAATGTGGCTTTAGACCATCATGTGGCACCATTGACATGATCTTTGCTGTCCGCCAGATACAGGAAAAGTGCAGACAACAGCCATTGTGAGGCAACTCCACGACGGCATGAACGGCAGTGTCGTGCACAATGGCACCCAGTCTGAGTTCTTCCCCATCCAAACGGGGGTAAAGCAAGGATGTGGACTGGCGCCAAATCTCTTTTCCATTTTATTGGCTGCCTTCCTTACTCGTCCTAGTGCCAATTTAGTCGGCGGGGTGAACATAGAGTACCGGATGAAGGATCTATTCAAAATAAGACGACCCCAGGCAGGAACAAAGATGTCGGCAGCTTCCATTACTGAACTTCAGTATGCAGACGACCTCACCCTTGTCGCTCACACTGAATGCGACCTACAGGAAATCCTGAACACCTATACAGATGCGCATGCACACTTCAGCCTTGAGGTGAATTTTTATAAGACTCAAATTCTCTTTCAGCCTGCCCCTGGTTCAGCCACATCTCCACCATCCATCCAGTTGAATGGTACTACCCTCTCTAATGTTACCCACTTTCAGTATCTCCGCTCCCATCTGTCAACTACCGCGGACATCGATTAAGAGATTCAGCATCGGACGAGATGTGCATCTCAAGGCTTTGGCAGACTCTTTACCCATGTCTACAGCTGTAGGGGGCTGAAATTTTCTCCAGAGTTGCACGTATATCGAGCAGTGGTCCTCCCCAGCCTGCTATATGGCAGCGATACGTGGGTTACATAAAGGGGGCACCTCAAGGTACTTGAAAACTTTCACCAGCGTAGTCTATGTTACATCCTCCGAGTTTACTGGGAAGACAGAGAACAAATGCCAGTATTCTTGCTGACACCAACTGTAGGCGCATCGAGGCTACCATTATCCATGAACAACTACTTTGGACTGGCCATGTTACCCGCATGGAAGACAGTAGACTGCCAAAGCAGCTACTTTACACACATCTAACAAATAGTAAACGTAACGCTGGCGGGCAACTGAAAAGTTATAAGGATAGTCTTAA
>CAUDMG010003297.1:3145000-3232500 GCA_958450375.1 Homarus gammarus | reverse complement strand
ATCACAGATCAAAGCAAACACAAATTATACAACCTCTAATGGTCTCTGCACGGAATGTCAGGACCTTTCTGGATACTGGCACAAATGAGCGTCCTGAAAGAAGAAATGCCCTAGTGGCAAAAGAGCTGGCTAGGTATAACATCGACATAGCAGCCATTAGTGAGTCCTGGCTCCCTGGCGAGGGTTGACTCACAGAATAGGGATCCAGCTATACCTTCTGGAATGGGAAGCCTGCTGTGGAAAGAAACTAAATATATGGCGCTTCCTTTGCCATATACGCCTGTTGGGGTCAACGAGAGCCTCATGACGCTCCAAGTCTCACTGAAGTACTCACATCTTGCCTTCTTTATCTGTGCATATGCCCCAACACTGGATGCAGAAGATGACATCAAGAAAATCTTTTATGTCAACCTAGTCCACCTGGGTACAGGTCACTGACAGACATCAGGGCCCAGGGGGCGAAAATGTAATAATAATAATAATAATAATAATAATAATAATAATAATAATAATAATAATAAAGAACCACAAAGAAATACAAAAAGGAAAAAAAAAAGATCAAGAGTGGAAACGATATATGTATGTTGTGTTGTCAGTAGTAAGAGAAACAATTGAGATCCTGCAATTGTGTGTAAATGAGGCAGAAAGTCAGATCAGCAACCTGGAACTTGGTCACAATTTTCGTGATTCCATATGGCAGCAGGGTCTACCATTAGACAATACATTGTGCTTCCAATATCTTCCCAGGCGGTAGTACCTCCCTGTTTGACAGCTGCCTACTACCTACTACCGTAAGTTGGCAGAGATACTGACTTTTGGCAGGGAATCACAGTGAGAAATGGAATGGACAAGTGTAATCCCAATAGCATACTTATTCTCAGCAAGCATGCCGAATACAACCCCACTATCACCTTGTTTAGGCAGGCCATCAAGTTCAGTGGTTCTTGGCAACACCCACGATCCAAACATTAGCATCTTATTGACTCCATCATTGTTAGAGAAAGAGATCACCAAGATGTTTTCATCACCCAAGCCATGCCTGGCTCAGACCACTGTTACATCGATCATCAGTGCAAACTCTCCCTTCACATTGCCCCCAAATGGCAAAGGCAACAAGCCTCCAGAAGAGGTTTTAACACAAGCGACCAGAGGTTCAAGAGGTAAATCATGTTTTCAGAGAGCAGCTTGACGATGGGCTGAAAAACAACTCAGCAGCAAACAAACTAAATCCGAGTGTCAAACGGGGTATTATCGATGCTGTCACCACAAAAGCCTGCAGCTAAACCCTCGTCAGAGTGAAAGAAAACACAAGGATTGGTTTGATGAAATAACCAGGAAATCGACGTTCTTGTCATTGGTAAATGTGCTGCTTTCACTGACTGGCAGAACAACCCTCAGTCTCAGACCAAAGCTGATACCCTCCGCCAGAAGAGAGAAATGGTCTAGCCAAACTTTACAATCTAAAGAACGAATGGTGGAAAAATAAAGCGTATGAAATGCAAAAATTTGAGGATGAACAGAAAATGAACGAATTTTTGAAATTCACGAAAGCAATTTATGACCCAATTACTCATGGCACGGCCTCCCTCTGGTCATCCGACGGTAACTCCCTAATTAAAGATGAAGAAGGAATCTGTTAGTGCTGGAAAGAGGAAAAGAGCACTGCTATTCCCTGCTCAACCGAAACGCCAATGTGGATGTCCTGACTACCCAGCAGGTCCCTCAGTACCCTGAACTGACCCAACTCGGCTATCCACCATCCCGTGATGAGGTAACTATTGCCAGCAAGCAGATGAAAAATAGGAAAGCCACAGGGCCTGATGGAATTCCAGCTGAGGTGTATAAAGCTTACCTCTGATTACCACCCTCCTCCACTCTCTCCTGTAGAATATATGGGAGAAGGAGGAAATCCTCTTGTTCTTAAAGACGCTTCCACTGTTAATATTTATACAGTAAGAAATAGGAAGATAGAGGAAAAGTGCAGAAAACAGCATCGTGTGACCTGTACACGGCCTTCATCGACCTTACCAAGGCGTTCAACTTGGTCAACAGGGAAGCCCACTGGCGGACCTTCAGCCGTTTTGGCTGCCTACTAAAATTCATTGCCATTGTGAGGCAACACCACGATGGCAAGAACTGCAGTGTCCTGTACAATGGCAGCCAGTCTGAGCTCTTTCCCATCCAATTGGGGGTAAAACAAGAATGTGTATCCTCATTAGCTCTCTTTTCTATTTTTTTTGGCTGCCTTCTTTATTTGTGCCAGTACCAATTTAGCCGGCAGGGAGGACATCGAGTACCGGTTGAGGGGACTTTTCAATACTGTATAATATGACCACAGGCAGGATAAAAGGTGTCGGCAGCTTCCATCACTGAACTTCAGCATGCAGACGACCTCACCCTCGTCGCTCACACTGAATCAACCTACTTGATATCATGAACATCTGCACAGAAGCGTATGCACACTGCGGCCTTGAGGTGAATGTACTATGTAAGACTCAGATTCTCTTGCAGCCTGCCCCTGGTTAAGACACATCTTCACCATTCATCCAGGTTTACGGAACTACCCTCTCTAATGTTACCCACTTTCAGTATCCTGGCTCCCATCTGTCGACCACCACAGACATCGATGAAGAGATTCAACATCGGATCAGTTGTGTATCACAGGCCTTTGGCAGACTCCATAATCGTTTCTTGAGCGGTGGGGAGCTTAAATTATCCACAAAGCTGCACAAATATTGATCAGTGGTCCTTCCCACCCTTCTATATGACAGTGAGGCATGGGTCACATACAGGAGGCACCACCAGGCACTTGAAAACTTACAGCAACGTATTCCACCATTCATCCTCCGAAGACAAGAGAACAAATGCCAGTATTCTCGTTGACACCAACTGTAGAAGCATCGAGGCTACCATTATCCACGAACAACTACTTTGGACTGGCCATGTTACCCGCATGGACGGCAAAAGACTGCCAAAACAGCTACTTACCAGTCACCTAACGAATGGTAAACGTAACGCTGGCAGGCAATGGAAAATGTAAAAGGATACTCTTTAGACAAACCTGAAAAAGTGCCAAGTCGACCCCTCACCTGGGAGACGATTACTCCTCACCATAGCACTTGGAGGAGCACCACGCGAGAAGGTGTCAATAATTTCGAATTAGCCAGACTGCATAACAAGACAGGCTCGTTCCAGAACTGGAAAGAAGCTGCTGCCACCCCACCCGCAATATATGTTGCCCTCCACTCGAGTCACTTCAGAGCTCACTAATGAAGGTGATATCCTTAATAACTCATATAATTGTACCATACGTGGATGATCGTCATACTCGATTCCGAGTGCAGCAAAGTAGTAGTATTAGTGTGTGTGTGTGTGTGTGTGTGTCATTGCATTAGTCTGTCTCTCTGTTGTATTGGTGCTCTTAACTGCTCCAAGTGTGTTGTGACGTATTGGAAAAGACAGTCTAACTCAAGGGAACGTAATGTAACGTAACGTAATATAACGTAATGTAACGTAACGTAGCGTAACGTAACGTATTATAACGTAATGTAACGTAACGTAACGTAACGTAATGTAACGTAATGTAACGTAACGCAACGTAATATAACGTAATGTAACGTAACGTTACGTAACGTAATGTAGCGTAACGTAATATAACGTAATGTAACGTAACGTAACGTAGCGTAACGTAATGTAACGTAACGTAATGTATCGTAACGTAACGTATTATAACGTAACGTAATGTAGCGTAACGTAATATAACGTAACGTAACGTGACGTAACGTAATGTAACGTAACGTAATGTAACGTAATGTAACGTAACGTAACGTAATGTAACGTAACGTAACGTAATGTAGCGTAACGTAACGTAATATAACAATGTAACGTAACGTTACGTAACGTGATGTAACGTCACGTAACGTAACGTAATGTAACGTAACGTAATGTAACGTAACGTTACGTAACGTAATGTAACGTAACGTAATGTAACGTAACGTTAATCTTAACTTATATGCGTACTCAATTACTCAAGCATTCACATACAAGCACAAGAAGTAAATTGGCTCACAATTGTACACAAGTAGTAAAACACACACACACATGCATACACAGGCACTTAAGCACTTACACATAAAAAACACACACACACACACACACTCACACACATAAAGGCAAGTGCAACCACATGTACACGACAGCCAAGCACACACACCTACACATACAGAGGCAAGTACACACATACATATACATAGACAGACACACACACACACACACACACACACACACAAATAAACTGCTTGCGCTCACGCACGCACGCTATGCCTTGCAGTCCCACACGTCAACACAAAAGCAACCGCGCGCAACTCCCTTGATGACTGTGAGTGTCCGACCCCTACGCACCCCCCCTCCCCCCCCTCCTCCCCCCCCCCCCCACACACACGCACACAAGATGAAGAAGAGTTAAGCGAGAGTGATGGGAGAGCTGGTTAGAGTGTGTGAGAGTGAAGGAGAGAAAAGAGGAAGAAGGGCAGAGATGAGGCTGGGATGGAGACCCTGATGAATTCTTTGCACACGAAAATCAAGCATGTCCACCATCACTCCCAAGTATGGGCAAATTGAGGCTTGGAACCAAGTCAGACCTTGTATACTGCCCGGAAGAGTTGATTCCTCCACCAATAAGGGATTCCACGCCTGCTGCTGCACCCGAGCCATCAGTGGATAAGATTTATTCAACTACTGCAGATGCTGTAATTTTGGATGGAGTAGCAATTGTCAATACGATGAAGCCTGAGACTTCAAGCACCTTCCCTGAGCATATATCTCAAATATTCTTGCCATACATCAATTCACAGATGCAGCATGCAAACAGGGTAGATTTAGTACGGGACGAGTATATTTCAGGCAGCCTGAAGACATAACCACGCAGTAACAGGGGCAAATTAAGTGGAAGAGGAGTGGAATCATCCAATGCTCTACCTAGAAACTGGCAGGAGTTTCTAAGAAATGTCGACAATTAAATAGAGCTGTTCCCTTTCTTGAGCAAACAAGTAGTAGCACTTGCGACTGATCGTCAGGTCATTGTCACAGACGACAAAAATGGAAGAGGCCGATACACGAATCTTTTTGCATGTAGCAGATGCAGTCAAGCATGGCTATATCAAGGTGATGATCAGCACAATTGACACTGATGTTTAGTAGCTTTTCATCTCCTCAATATCACTGAGCTTTGGTTTGCTTTTGCCACAGGAAAAGGCTTCAGATACCTCCCAGTCCATGAGATGACAGGTTCTCTTGGGCCTAAGAAATGCAAAGCCTTGCCGTTTCTTCACGCATTCAGTGGGTGTGACACTGTCTCTTCCTTTGCTGGCAGGGGCAAGAGGACTGTGTGGGAAGTTCGGAGAGCATTTGATGAGGCTACACCAGCATTCTGTGCTTTGGCATCCACTCTTAGCTCTGTTAAGTACCACCTGGGGGTACTGGAGCGCTTTGTTGTGCTCCTCTATGATCACACTAGCAGTGCAGTGAGGGTGAGCGAGGCCCATGAGCAGCTATTTTCTCAAAAAGGCAGATCTAGGGATGGCCTTCCTCCAACACAGGCTGCACTTTTGGAGCATACTAAGAGAGCTGTCTATCAAGCAGGTTATATCTGGGCACAGATGTTGGTAGCTGTTCCATCGCTTCAATCTCCCGGTGGATGGGGGTTGCATACAAAAAAAAAAGATGAAGGTTGGGAAGTGAAGTGGACAGCTCTTCCCGATGCGTCTCATGCCCGCCAAGAACTACTTCGTTGTGGTTGCAAGAAAGAATGCAGGGGACAATGTAAATGTGTGATGGCTGCTCAACAGTGAACTACTCTTTGGCTGTGTGGAGGCCTGTGACCGTTACTAGGTCAATCTTGTACAGTAATGCAAAATTATGAATTGATTATTGGAGTTTTTCACCTATTCGACATCCAATTTAATTGTATTCTGTATTTTCTATAACCATAAGTTGACACAATGCAGCCGAACTGTCCCAATATTTGATTATTAGCTGATTTATGCCGAATTGTTAATCATCTTGTTATTTTTGCTCTATGTGCAGTTAATCTAATAACACAACAGTAATGATTTTCTTTACAACTATTACGCCTTTTCCCGTATGAGTGAGGTGGGAAAGGTTCGACCCACTAAACCAGGGTTTAACTCAAGTCTTTAATGGAGAGGTCTGTCGCACCTGATGATGATAATTATTGATACAGGTATTCCGGTTGCCTCTGAGGATTCAAACCTATGAAAGATGTCTGTTTCAGTTTAATGTTGCATTCTGTTGATTAAAATGAATGTTTTTACAGGTTTGTGGTGAATGTTGTTCCATGTTTATGGTGAATGGTGTTAAAAACAGGTGTTAATGTTATTGAATTTATGTTGCATTTGAAAATATTTGCAAGTCATAAAGTGCAAATTAATTTTACATGAAAAAAAAACAGACTCATCAGCTCATACAAGAAGTTTATCATCTCTCAAAATAAATAAGATGTAATAATACTGGTTACCTATATTCTGAATCCAAACAGTTTACGAATCTAAGCTTATATGTAGGAAACTGTATTTAATAATAATCGCTATCAAAAATGACTTGTCACAGCACTCATAGGACACATCTGAAATGGCCCTGTAGCCCAAAATGTTTACCCTGCCATATTTCATGCTTCTATCACTAAACCCGCAATTCTTTGATATGTTCCCCCAATCTACCTGACTATAGGGGTTTCTGCCTGGTCGGTAGGGGGTGTCGATGGTGGGGGATCTATGGCTCCCGGCACTCTCACCCCCACAGTTATATTTACTAATTTAATTTGTAGTCAAATTAAAAATAAATGTAAATCAGTCTTTGGTGGACACCCCCAAGTGTCACCTTTGTGTTCATGTAAACTTTCCCGTCTCTTGGTTTACAGGTGTGGGTGTAATGACCACAGTCTTACACGTCAGTTAGCGCCAAAATCAAATAAGTCATATTACGTTCAATAGCCCACAAAACATGTAACTCGGCTTTCGTTTGAGTCCTCCATCTGAGGAGTCCGTTTTCTCATCACTTCAAGACACCTCAGTCCTCCGTTATCCCATTTTCTCTGACTTACTGAAACCAACCTCTCTATAAAATGAATTTGAGTGTGAGAGAGAACACCCTTGTTTTGAGTCAACTTAGGTATGTCTGTTTACAGTTGGAACATTCAAGATCCATTGTGAGTGGGGTAGAATGCTTCAACTGTCCTTATCGTTAGTAGAACGTGTCAAGTAAGTGAGTGTCGAGTTTGCCAGCTAGAGTGGCGTATTTTATGTCGTCCGTGGGGGTATCCATGAGTTTCTGATCGCGCCTGAAGTTATATCATTTTGTCGCCCCGACATCAGAGAATCTGATGTTTATAGTTTAATTAGTGTCAGTTGTCTATTTGAGAAAGTCATTAATCTCCTGAACTATTCTGTCAACTGGTATAATCTCCAAGATCTAGCGCCTCCCCGTGACTAGCTCCTTGTTCGCCTCAGGCCTGAGCTTGCAGAATTAATGTTATCGACGTGTATATTCCACCTTTTCCTGGCAAGCTCAACCTCTGATTAGATTATATGAATAGACATAGGAAATTACCCTGATCAAGAACACCGGAGTTCATAACTAAGTATACAGTGATCCAAAATGATAGAGAAGTTATGTTGTTGGTAAGATCGACCCTTCTGGTATGAATACGGAGGCCCAAGCTGCCCCGCGGGTGCACGTATATACCTCTACACGAGGGAGAATCACGCATTCGTGACTTCCTTAACGTCTCTCCAGGTATGTTAACGTGTGTTCCCGCCGCCTATTAATTCAGTTTAACTTAGTCAATTTTGGTGAATATTAGGGCTCATGTGTTAACATAGTGAATTCTGTGCCAATTAAGTCGAGTAACCTAGAGATTTAGATATTGTCTGAACCGTTGCCAGGCGTATGTTTTGTGTAGTTGAAGTTAGACCTTTACGCATTCGTGACTTCCTCAACGTCTCTCCAGTGTGTTGAGGTGAATACTCATCGGCTAACGTGGGGCGGTAACCGGGTTGGACGATGCCGTTGATTCCACAGGACTGAACTGGGAAATCCGTTTCCTGCAAATCAGGCGCCCACTCCCTGAGCGTGTGTCGGTCTACAACCGACCCCTAACAGCGATCTTCATTTGTTGTAGACCAGCGTTACCCTGGGGCACTCCTCAGTTACATAGGCCTAAGTATTATGGTATCTTGTTTGGGGGATAACTAGCAGAAATATAATATCCCAGGTTAAGTATTGAACCACTGAATGAGAGTTAAAAGTGCCATGTCGTTCCTTGTGAATTAACAGGAGGTATTGTATGTTGAGATAATTGTGGAGTTGTCCAGTGTGTTATGTATTCATTGGTAGTGACCATGAAATGATAATCTGAGAGTATAATGATATAACCAAGAAGTGAAGAGTTAATTTGCTACTTGGTAAGGTAAGACCTGAGGGTCCAGTGATATCTGGTGTATACCCAGTACTGAATATCATGTGGCAGAGTGACAATACCACAATTGTCGATTGAAGTAATAAGTATTTGGAGGTATTTAATGAGGTAATAAGTTCTTGAAGTGTTTGATGACTTAAGAAATAAATTGCCGTTCTGCTTTGTCTGAGTGAATCTAAGATGCATCTTATCCAATCACTGTGTTAATAAATATTGAATTAGTAATCTACGTCTACGAGTATCACCACTCTATCCTTTCCCACATTGGTTCTCAGAAAATAACTAACTCACGTGCCTAGAAGCTCGCTACCTAACAGTTAACTAAGAGATGTTATATTCTAGAAAAATCCTGGGTGGTGGCAGGCTACCGTTGTAAGTATAATAAGTGTGGTAATAAGAAAGACATGGTTTCCCAGGTTAATCCATGGTTTAGAATATAACTAGAACAAAATATATGGAAGAGATCATAATATATGAAAGGAAATTTAAAGAAAGAACATTGACTTGGAAAACATAAGCAGAGAAGCATAAGAGTTACTTATATAAGAATATATAAGAATATAAGGTATATACAGTAGAGATAAAGAACATATAAGAATATAAGCAAGAATTTATAAAAGTAAGTATGTATGTAAAGAACTATAGAAGGATAAGTATATAAAACCGGATACTCATTGAAAAGAATAGCTGGATGGTAAATTATTGAAAAGAGAAAACTCGGCCCGTTACATGGGAACTGCGATGCTCACACACACACACACACACACACTGCCACACACACACATTACCACACACACACACTACCACACACACACACACACACTACCATACGCACACACACACACACACACACACACACACACACATTCTTTTATTATTATAAATTAGACAAAGATCCAGAGAATTGTATCGACAGTCACTGATTTTGTTTAAAATAATAACGGTGATAATAACAGCAGTAACACAAATATGTATTAATATATGTATCTTATCACGATATAAAGAAGAATCCTCACATTGATATTAATCGCATCACAGGCCCGTGTAGTAGGGAACATGTTGCACATGGGTATGGGGGTCTGGTACTGGTGGTTTAAATTTGTTAGGCCAGAAGCGGTCGAGGAAGGTGTTATTGAGACCCATGGGGAGGACGACAAATAACGTTATTAGGGGGACCCAAACACTGCAGTGCCACCAATTCACTCCGTGGCCACCCAATGGTTTGATAAGGTTCTGTAACCTTTTTAAAATATCCTTCAGTGAAGGGCGAAGGTGGGGCACGGGGTGTAGCATCTCGAGTGCCACTTCACTTACTTCCAGGGGCAGGTCTCTCCGTGAAACGGTCGTATCTTCAAACATTCGACCTATTGCGTAAATATCCGAAGCCGCCCTGCTTGGGAGGCCTTCCTGAAATAATTCTGGGGAAAACATGGAAGATTTAAGTTTGGTGTAGTTACGTTGCGTGTCGCCGATTTTGTTGGCCCACCCGAAACCAACCAGAGAAACTTTTATTGTCCCGTTTTTTTTGTTTCCCTTCACGAGCATATTACGGCTATGAATAGCCCCGTGAATAAATCCTGCCCGATGGATGGCCATTGCACTTTCAATCAAACTAATGAAAGTTTCTATGCATTTTCTTGGGTTACAAGCCTCAACATATGGACAGAAATGTTTCCCACTTACATACGACATTATAAAGGCCGGCTGGTCAGGGCACGCGTAAATTAATTTTGGGGCGCCTCCAGCCCCGTCCAGTGTCTGGAGGACATTCTGCTCATAGTCCAAAGGTTTATCACTATTCTTCGCACTTTTTAGACAAACCAATTTATTTTTTATTTCTATCAGATCAACAACTCGGGACTTATTATCCTCCAGCACATCGTGCAGCTCGCTGGAAGAAATCAGACGGTCAAGCTTTTCAGTTGAAATAATTTTATGAGAAACCATTTTTGTATCTTGTCAAGAATAATTACACAAGGGAGCGTGTTGACTTGACACCCTGCATCACACAATAAAGACAGGTTGGAACACTGCTGTGTCAAATGGTGTAGCACTTATTATATGAGGGAGAAATAATAATGGTGTTGTAGTGAAGATGTTGTACTGTGTTGTAGTGAAGGTGTAGTACTGGTGTTGTAGTGAAGGTGTAGTACTGGTGTTGTAGTGAACGTGTAGTTCAGGTGTTGTAGTGAACGAGTAGTACAGGTGTTGTAGTGAACGCGTAGTTCAGGTGTTGTAGTGAACCTGTAGTACTGGTGTTGTAGTGAACGTGTAGTTCAGGTGTTGTAGTGAACGCGTAGTTCAGGTGTTGTAGTGAACCTGTAGTACAGGTGTTGTAGTGAACGTGTAGTTCAGGTGTTGTAGTGAAGGTGTAGTACAGGTGTTGTAGTGAACGTGTAGTTCAGGTGTTGTAGTGAACCTGTAGTACAGGTGTTGTAGTGAACGTGTAGTTCAGGTGTTGTAGTGAAGGTGTAGTACAGGTGTTGTAGTGAACGTGTAGTACAGGTGTTGTAGTGAACGTGTAGCACTGGTGTTGTAGTGAACGTGTAGTACAAGTGTTGTAGTGAACGTGTAGTACTGGTGTTGTAGTGAACGTGTAGCACTGGTGTTGTAGTGAACGTGTAGTACAAGTGTTGTAGTGAACGTGTAGTGCTTAAGAGGTAGTAGGTAGTAGGCAGCTACCAAACAGGGAGGTATTACCGCCTGGGGAGATATAGGAAGCATAATGTGTTGTCTAATGGTAGACCCTGCTGCCATATGGCATCACGAAAATTGTGACCAAGTCTCAGGTTGCTCATCTGACTTTCTGCATCATTTACACACAATTGCAGAGTCTCAACTGTCTCTCTTACTACTGACAACACCACAAATAAAACCGTACTCATTCTTGATTCGTTTTATTCATTCTATTTTATTCTCCTATGTCAGTTGATATTAATACTGAAGCGGGGCCTTCTCTAATGGGTCCCACTGGTCGGGAAGGTTGTGGACCCCAGGGTCGACCTGATCATCATCAAGCTACTGGGGCCTCAACTGACACCACCGCAGTTGCTGAAGAATCGACTTTTTTCACACTTCATTTCTCCAACATTCGCGGACTGAGATCCAATTTTTCTTCTGTGGAGCACCATCTATCAACCTCTTCCCCCGACCTCTTACTACTCTCCGAACTTCAACTGACCAAAGCAGCTTCACCCAAACCTTTTCAAGTCTCTAACGACAACCTTTATACCTACTTCCGTTCTAAGGGAGGTGTATGCGCCTCCTGCAATACACGTACAACTATAGCCCGACTTACGGATCTTGAATCTCCCCTTTATGATGTCATCTAGCTCAAAATATCTCGACCTACTGTGACTATTTTTCTTTGTTCCCTATACTGTTCTCCCAACTCTACCAACTATTTCGAACTCTTTGACTATCTCACTTCTTGCCATGAGTCGTTGCTATCCACACACCCCAACACCGAGATCCTCTACCTAGGGGATTTCAATGTACATCACAGAGAGTAGCTTGGCTCTGCAAGGGATGACCCAGGTGGAGCTGAGGCACTGTCTTTTTCCAAACTTAATGATTTGGAACAAATAATCAAACACCCTACACGCGTCCCTGATCGACACGATCAACTTGCTAACATTCTTGATCTTTGTTCTACCTCTAACCCCTCACACTATTCAGACTCAATTTTTGCCCCCTTAGGGGTCTTCTGATCACAACCTTATTTCTATTAAATCAAACTGGGTAAGACCACCTCCCCCACCCCCCTCTAAACGTCAACTATGGCACTATCGGAGGGCAAGCTGGCAATCCTTGCGAGAATTCTTCACCGACTTTCCTTGGGATGAATGTTGCTTTTCCACTCGGGACGCCTCAGTATGGGCTGACAGCATTGCTGGGGTTATACAGGGCTGTATGAGCGCATTTATCCCATCTTCTACCAAAACTTTCATATTACAAATCATGGTTTGATCGTTCCTGCTCTCTTGCTATGAAACTATCTCCTTCTCCTATTACCCACACCTCTTTCATTACTTCTAAGAATCGTTGTAAGGCTATTCTTCGTAGGGCCAAGCGGAATTTTATTAAAAGAAAGACCGCTGTCCTGACTAATTCTTCCTCTAGTAAATCCTTCTGGTCCTTAACTAAAAACATCTGTAACAACTTCTGCACGCCTTCTTTTCCTCCCCTCTTCCGTCCCAATAACTCTATAGCCAACTCTCCCCCTGACAAAGCCAACCTCTTTGGCACCATATTCTCCTCTAATTCCACCTAAGACGATTCCCACTCTATCTCTCGTACCCCTGCACCTCCTACTGAACCTATGCACTTTCCTATAATCTCCACTCGCAGGGTTGCCGGTGTGTTATCCAGGTTGGATGTGAGTAAGGCGCATGGACCGGACGGAATACCCCCTCGTGTTCTGAGGGAGTGTGCTGAAGCCCTGGCCCCTGTGCTTGCTCGCCTCTTTCGCCTTTGCCTCAAAACCAAAACTTTTCCTTCTTCTTGGAAGCATGCCTCGGTTCAGCCCATCCCGAAGAAGGGTGACCATTCTAATCCCTCTAACTATCGCCCCATTGCTCTAACTTCATCCCTCTCTAAGATTTTCGAAACTACTTTGAACTCCCATTTTCTCCGTCACCTTGAACGCCTTTCTCTTTTGTCGGATCACCAGTATGGGTTTCGCCAGGTGAGATCTACTGGTGATCTGCTCTCCTATTGCACCCATCTTTGGTCATCCTCTCTTAGGGATTATGGGGAAACTTTTGTCGTGGCCCTCGACATCTCCAAAGCATTTGACAGGGTATGGCACAAGTGTTTGCTATCTAAACTTCCCTCTTTTGGTTTCTCTCCCCCACTTTGTTCTCTCATCTCTAGCTTCCTTGAGAATCGATCCATGGCAGTTGTTGTCGAGGGATCGATTTCTCGCTCTTTCTCTACCAATAGTGGCTTCCCACAGGGTTCTGTTCTTTCACCAACTATCTTCCTTCTTTTTATCAATGATTTACTTCACACTACAACTAATTCTATCCATTCTCACGCCGATGATTCTACTCTTCACTCTTCCTCACATTTTCCCCTTCCTCCTAACTCTCAAACTAGATCTGTTTCTAGAACTGATATCATTACTTCTATCAACGCGGATCTGTGCAGCATCTCTGAATGGGGAGATAAAAACTTGGTTAAGTTCAATAGTAACAAAACTCAATATTTACCAATTACACTTTGTAAATTAGACGATCTCCCACCAATTACATTTCAGGACGCTATCATCCTCCAAAATTCTGAAATAAATATGTTAGGCCTCACCATTTCCTCCAATATGTCCTGGAAATCACACATCCTTAGTATAACTAAAGCTGCCTCCCGAAAGTTGGGAATGCTGTACAGATGCCGCAGCTTCTTCACTCCTGAGCAGTTGCTCCAAGTATATAAGGGATTCATTCGTCCTAACTTGGAGTACTGCTCTCATATCTGGGGTGGCTCTTCTTCTGTCCATCTATTAGATAGGGTGGAATGAAAGGCATTTCGTCCTATTAACTCTTCTCCTTTAGTCGACAATCTCTCTCCCCTTTCTCTTCGCCGCAATGTTGCTTCACTCTCTCTCCTTTACAGGTACTTTAACGGGCAATGTTCAGTGGATTTGGCATCCTGTGTACCGCCGGCAAGGCCGTGGGTTCGTAACACACGTCTTGCCCGCGGTGCCCACCGTTTCTCTGTGGATGTCGGTCACACTAGAATAACCCGTTATAGTACCTCCTTCTTTCCTCACACAACCAAACTGTGGAATGCTCTGTCTTCTTCTGTGTTTCCTTGCTCTTGCAATGTGTCTCACTTTAAAACGCTGGTTTTCCGGCATCTTCGTAGAGAAAAGGGAGAGGTGGTGGGAAAGGAAGGGAGTTACTGTTGAAGGGAGTGTGATGTAGATAGAACATAAGAACAAAAGAATGGAGGAAACTGCAGCGGGCCTATTGGTCCATACTGGGCAGTCCCATTTACACCCAACCCCTATTGCTCATATATCCATCTAACCTGTGTTTGAAGCTATCCAGCGTATTCAAGTTAATGATGATATTTGGTAACTTGTTCCACTCGTCCACTACTCTATTTCGCGCCTAAATCTGAATTTGTCTAATTTAAAACCATTGTTACGAGTTCGCTCCTGGTTGGATAGTTTGAGTACCTTTGTAATGTCCCCTTTGTTTAGCCCTGACTTCCATTTATACACCTCATCATATCGCCCCTCACTCTACGTCTCTCGAGGGAGTGCAAATTAAGATGCTTTAACCTGTCTCTGTACTCAAGGTTCCTAATGCCCGGGATTAGTCTTGTCATTCTCCTCTGAATTTTTTCCAAGGAATTCAATATCCATTCTGTAATACGGTGGCCAGAACTGAACTGCGTAATCCAAGTGGTGTCTCACAAGAGCAAGATACAGTTTTAGGATGACCTCGCTAGTCTTGTAACTAACACTCCTTTGTATGAACCCAAGTACTTTATTAGCCTTGTTACGAGCAAATACTCATCGTTTACCTGGCTTAAAATTCCTACTTATCATTACTCCTAAATCTTACTCGCAGTCTGATTTCTCAATAACATCGTTGTTCATCTGGTATCTGGTTTCCCTGTTTACATCTCCTAAGCTGAGTACTTTACATTTGTCCACATTGAATTTCATCTGCCATTTTTCAGACCATTTGAAAAAATTGTTTAGATCTTCCTGTAGTTTTGCGGAGTCCTCGTTAGATTTAATTACACACCCTATTTTAGAGTCATCAACAAATTTACTTAAGCTGCTGTCTACGCCGATATCTGTCGTTTCTGTATATAATAAATAATAATGGTCCAAGTACTGAGCCTTGGGGAACTCCACTAGTGACGTTGCTCCAATCGGATTAGTGCCGTTAATGCTCACTCGCTGTTTCCTGTCCTGTAATCACGCCCTAATCCATTTTAGAAGATAGATCGATAGATAGATAGATAGATAGATAGATAGATAGATCGATAGATCGATCGATAGATAGATAGATAGATAGATAGGGGGGAGGAGGAGAGGAGGGGTACGAGAGGGAGGGGAGGAGGAGAGGAGGGGGACGAGAGGGAGGGGAGGAGGAGAGGAGGGGGACGAGAGGGAGGGGGAGGAGAGGAGGGGTACGAGAGGGAGGGGAGGAGGAGAGGGGGGAGGGGGAGGAGGAGAGGACGGGGGAGGAGGAGAGGAGGGGATGAGGAGAGGACGGGGGAGGAGGAGAGGACGGGGGAGGAGGAGAGGACGGGGGAGGAGGAGAGGAGTGGGGAGGGGGAGGGTTGGGGGAGGATGAGAGGTGGGGGACGAGAGGAAGGGGAGGAGGAGAGGAGGGGGACCAGAGGGAGGGGAGGAGGAGAGGATGGGGGAGGAGGAGAGGAGGGGAACGAGAGGATGGGGGAGGAGGAGAGGAGGGGGACGAGAGGGAGGGGAGGAGGAGAGGAGGGGGACGAGAGGGAGGGGAGGAGGAGAGGATGGGGGAGGAGGAGAGGAGGGGTACGAGAGGGAGGGGAGGAGGAGAGGGAGGGGGAGGAGGACGTAGGAAGTGGACGGAGAAGAAGGGAGAGACACATAGAATAGAAGAATGTTGTGATGAAGACAGAGAGAGAGAGAGAGAGAGAGAGAGAGAGAGAGAGAGAGAGAGAGAGAGAGAGTCAGCCAAACAAAAACAGAGAAAGAGACAGAAAGAAAGACAGAAATAGAGACAAAAAGCCAGACAAAGAAACGGATAAAGTTAACGAATGAGTGAAAGAGTGAATAAAGAAAGTAAGAAAATTAGAGAGAGAGAGAGAGAGAGAGAGAGAGAGAGAGAGAGAGAGAGTCAGAAAAGGGGAAGAAGAACATGAAACGAATGAGGGAGAGGAGGAAATGGATGATGACAGGGAGAAGGGTAAAAAAGAGAGTGAGAGAGGTCCCGGGAGAGTGAGGGAGAGGTGGAAAATACTCCTGGGAAAGAGGGGAGGAAAGGGAGAGGAGGGGGAGGGGAGGAAGGAGAGAGAGAGGGAAGGAAGGAGTAGAAGAAGGGAAGGAAGGATGGGAGTGGGGAGGAAGAGACCTAAAAAAATGGGAGAGGAGGAGAGGGAGAGGGGAGGAATGAGAGGGGCAGGGGGAGGAATGAGAGGGAGAGGGGAAGGAAGGAGAGAGGGGATGAAGGAGAGGGAGAAGGGGAGGAAAGAGAGGGAGGAGGGACGGAGGAGGGGGATAGGGGAGGTGCAAGGAGATAGAGAGATGGGAAGGAGAGGGAGAGGGAAGGGGAGAAAGGGAGAGTGGGGGGAGGAGAGAGAGAGAGAGAGAGAGAGAGAGAGAGAGAGAGAGAGAGAGAGAGGAGGAAGGAGAGGGAGAGGGGAGGAGGAGGGAGCAGGGAGGGTGAGAGCATCGAAAGAAGAGAGGAAATGATAGGAGGAAGAGAAGGAAGAAGAGGCGAAGAAGGAGGTAGCGTACTAGAGAAATGAAGGAACGGAAACAGCTGGAAAGGAAGAGGAAGAGGAGGGGGAAGGAACCAGCGGAAGCATCGAGATAGGAGAGGAAGAGAAAGAAGAAAAGATGAGAATGAGGGAGGAGGGAGAGAAAGGGATAAACACAGGAATTGTAACACAAATATGGAGAGTTGATTCTGCCGTACTCCTAAAAAATACTAATTAGCTAAATGGTTGAGCTGGGGTCCTGACACCACAGAGAGAGAGAGAGAGAGAGAGAGAGAGAGAGAGAGAGAGAGAGAGAGAGAGTTACCATGCCATTTCCGTATTCTCAAAGATCGATAAGATTAAAACTTCACTCTCGGTTATATATACTTAAGAACGCTAACTTGAACCTAACTCAAACTTTAACTAAAATACAAAATAATTATAGAAAGCATCATGGCGTCTAACATTACAGAGACTCTACTTTAAGACGGATGGAAAATGTGAAGCTTTTTTCTTTTATTTTACAGTACAAAACTTTTTTACTTTACGGTACAATACTTTTTTATTTTATGGTAACAATACTATTTTACATTACGGTACAATACTTTTTACATTACAGTACAATACTTTTTTACTTTACGGTACAATACTTTTTTACATTACGGTACAATACTTTTTTACATTACAGTACAATACTTTTTTACTTTACGGTACAATACTTTTTTACTTTACGGTACAAAACTTTGAGAATTGAGAGGATGAAAACAACGGGGGAAGCTGGTTGGTCAACATTTACCCTGACAACAGCCAATAGAAGGGAGGATTCTGCTTCACCTGAATGGTCGTTAATGCAGCGTTAAATGATAGTTACACCACCAGCACAAACATGGCCGAGGTAAGGGAGTGGGGGGTGAGGGAGTGGAGCAGTGGGGGGTGAGGGAGTCTAGCAGTGAGGGGTGAGGGAGTGGAGCAGTGGGGGGTGAGGGAGTGGAGCAGTGAGGGGTGAGGGAGTGGAGCAGTGGGGGGTGAGGGAATGGAGCAGTGAGGGGTGAGGGGTGAGGGGGTGATGGGGTAGAGTAGTGAGGGGGTGGAGGGGTGAGGGGGTAGATGAGTGATGGGGCGGAGCAATGAGGGGGTGGAGCAGTGAGGGGGTGGAGGAGTGGGTAGGTGGAGGAGTGAGGGGGTGGAGGAGTGATGGGGTGAAGCAGTGATGAGGTAGAGGGGTGAGGGGGTAGAGGAGTGAGGGGGTGGAGGAGTGATGGGGTGGAGGGGTGAGGGGGTGGAGGAGTGAGGGGGTGGAGGAGTGATGGGGTGGAGGAGTGATGAGGTTGAGGGGTGAGGGGGTGGAGGAGTGAGGGGGTGGAGGAGTGAGGGGGTGGAGGGGTGAGGGGGTGGAGGGGTGAGGGGGTGGAGGAGTGAGGGGGTGGAGGAGTGAGGGGGTGGAGGAGTGAGGGGGTGGAGGGGTGAGGGGGTGGAGGAGTGAGGGGGTGGAGGGGTGAGGGTTGGAGGAGTGAGGGGGTGGAGGAGTGAGGGGGTGGAGGAGTGAGGGGGTGGAGGAGTGAGGGGGTGGAGCAGTGGGGGGTGGAGCAGTGAAAGGGTGGAGCAGTGAGGGGGTGGAGGAGTGAGGGGGTGGAGGAGTGAGGGAGTGGAGGAGTGAGGGGGTGGAGGAGTGAGGGGGTGGAGGAGTGAGGGGGTGGAGGAGTGATGGGGTGGAGGAGTAAGGGGGTGGAGGAGTGAGGGGGTGGAGGAGTGAGGGGGTGGAGGAGTGAGGGGGTGGAGCAGTGAGGGGGTGGAGGAGTGAGGGGGTGGAGGAGTGGGTAGGTGGAGGAGTGAAGGGTGGAGGAGTGAGGGGGTGGAGGAGTGAGGAGGTGGAGGAGTGAGGGGGTGGAGCAGTGAGGGGGTGGAGCAGTGGGTAGGTGGAGGAGTGAGGGGGTGGAGGAGTGAGGGGGTGGAGGAGTGAGGGGAGGAGGAGTGAGGGGGTGGAGGAGTGAGGGGGTGGAGGAGTGAGGGGTGGTGGAGTGATGGGGTGGAGGAGTGAGGGGGAGGAGGAGTGAGGGGTAGAGGAGTGAGGGGGTGGAGGAGTGAGGGGTGGAGGAGTGAGGGGGTGGAGGAGTGAGGGAGTGAGGGGGTGGAGGAGTGAGGGGGAGGAGGAGTGAGGGGGTGGAGGGGTGAGGGGGTGGAGGAGTGAGGGAGTGGAGGAGTGAGGGGGTGGAGGAGTGAGGGGGTGGAGGAGTGAGGGGGTGGAGGAGTGAGGGGGTGGAGGAGTGAGGGGTGGAGGAGTGAGGGCGTGGAGGAGTGAGGGGGTGGAGGAGTGAGGGGGTGGAGGAGTGAGGGGGTGTGGAGGAGTGAGGGGGTGGAGGAGTGAGGGGGTGGAGGAGTGAGGGGGTGGAGGAGTGAGGGGGTGGAGGAGTGAGGGCGTGGAGGAGTGAGGGGGTGGAGGAGTGATGGGGTGGAGGAGTGAGGGGGTGGAGGAGTGAGGGGTGGAGGAGTGAGGGGGTGGAGGAGTGAGGGGGTGGAGGAGTGAGGGGGTGGAGGAGTGAGGGGGTGGAGGAGTGAGGGGGTGGAGGATGGGGTGGAGGAGTGAGGGGGTGGAGGAGTGATGGGGTGGAGGAGTGAGGGGTGGAGGAGTGATGGGGTGGAGGAGTGAGGGGTGGAGGAGTGAGGGGGTGGAGGAGTCAGGGGGGTGGAGGAGTGATGGGGTGGAGGAGTGATGGGGTGGAGGAGTGATGGGGTGGAGGAGTGAGGGGGTGGAGGAGTGATGGGGTGGAGGAGTGAGGGGTGGAGGAGTGAGGGGGTGGAGGAGTGAGGGGAGAGATAAACTTCAAACAATAATAATAATAATAATAATAATAATAATAATAATAATAATAATAATAATAATGATAATAATAATAATAACATATGTCACCATAACAGTTCACTAAGTCAACAAGTGTAACAGAAATAACACAAAAGTTGCATCAATTTCAAATTACCGCCATTAATGAGGTAATTTGCATAATGAGTCCTTTTACCTTTAAATTCCCCCTTTATATACATTGACCGTAAGGAGATGAATGACCCAAATTACTGCCCTTTAACTCTCATTATTTCCTGCTAACTTTTATGTAATGTATTTTCACTAATGGATTTTATTTACGGTTTGACGGCATAATTAAAAATGTCTATGGAGCTAAAACCATACATGAATAATTAATGTTACTAGTTCAAAGTGAGTGCAATTCGCCTGACGTGCTATGTGGGTTAGTGTGGATTTAGGATACTGTATACGAAGCCTTAGGTTGAGTTATTTTTTTTTCTGACTTTAGTTTTGGTACACATTAGCAGCTGGGTGGACCTAGAGGTGCCTCGATATCGATCTAACGACCTAGATGACAGGTGGGGAGTGGTGTGTCTACTTGACGACTACACCCTCACTAGTTTAGATGATGATAATAATAATAATAACATCCACCTGTCACTAGTAAATAATAATAATAATAATAATAATAATAATAATAATAATAATAATAATAATAATAATAAACGGTTCATTAATAGAGTTGCAGCCGGTAGCTGAAAATATACAGATTTACATTTGATTTTCACATCATGATATAATATGCGTTGAATACATTTACAGGGCTGTACAGTACATAAATCAGGAGTTGTTTATTATTTTAACAATAGATGGGATGGAAGTATCTAGTAGGAAGAATCTAAATTACTTTATCAACACCGGCTGGTATAGGTATTAAAGGAGGGTAGGAAGGAGGGAGGACGGATGAGGAAGAAGGGGGGATATGAGTAGGTGCGGTCAGGGTCAAAAGTTTGTGTGATGCAGTGAAACTGTGTCACGGGAATGAATTTCCGAACCTACTGTACATACCCTGACTGTCAGCTGGTGCCGGTGTACTGTTAAATTATTGGAGTCGAACTGCTTCACAAGATCTTCTGACCATGACTGTACAGTCACCTCAAAAAATTCCGTGTCTTCGGCAATCAGAATGAGACGCTGGAGCGAACCCTGTGAGTCCTCTGGTTCAGTTTTGAATTTCAAATCATAGAAGGTAGTAGGCAGCTACCAACAGGGAGGTACTACAGCCTGGGATGATATTGGAAGCATAATGTGTTGTTTAATGGTAGACCCTGCTGCCGTATGGCATCACAGGGTCTTAATTATTTCTCTTACTTTGACAACGCAACATATATATCGTTTTTCACTCTTGATCTATTAAATTTTGTTAATATTTTTGGATCACATGAAAGTTCATCACCCCAGAGTGTTCACCGAAGAATCATCACCCCACTCCATAATGAATATAAGGGTAACAAAAGTGTAATCGTATATTTCCTTCATACATCTTTATTAATAGGTTAGGTTAGGTTATCCACACCCTTTTGCCTAAAGAAACGTCACTCCAGGTTGCTCCACATAAGAATCGTCACCCTTGTATGTCTCTTGGGTGACGATTCTTCAGGCGATCCATTTTTTATTATTTGTGGTTCATTTTTCATTATTATTATTATTACTAGCAGAATCGCCGCCCTCCGGGCGGCTCATCCGCTAGGCCACGGTAGGACGCCACCCTCCGGGAGGCTGCACATTGTCTCACTGTTCAGTCCCCAAAATTTCTTCTTCCATCAATAGTTCATTAACGGTGTATGCAAGTTCCACCATGTTTTTCACGACAACGGTACAGCAAAGTATATTTTTTTTAGCAATAAACTGTTATTATTTTATTGTCTAATCATCACTACATATAACACCACCCATCATCACCTCATATAACATCATCCATCATCACTACATATAACACCATCCATCATCACTACATATAACATCATCCATCATCACTACATATAACACCACCCATCATCACCTCATGTAACATCATCCATCATCACTACATATAACACCATCCATCATCACTACATATAACACCATCCATCATCACTACATATAACACCACCAATCATCACTACCTATAACAATATCCATCATCACTACATATAACATCATCCATCATCACTACATATAACACCATCCATCATCACTACATATAACACCACCAATCATCACTACCTATAACAATATCCATCATCACTACATATAACATCATCCATCATCACTACATATAATTCCATCCATCAGCACTACATATAACACCATCCATCATCACTACAGATCGGTAAAGTAGTTTCCGAGATTCTCGTGAGGACACACAAACAAACACATACACACAAACATACAAACAGACATACTTCTTTGTTTTGTATAGCTAGATTATTATTATTATTATTATTATTTATCTATATTATTAATGTTTATGTTTTTCGTATATTCGCCCCCCCCCCCCGCCTCCCAGGCCTGTGCCCGGTGGGCTAATCCACATAAAAAAAGAAAAAGAAAAAGGTTGAACTCTTGCAGCACGAGTTAAACAACACGGCGCCTCGTACAGTTACCGGGAGTGTCCCAACAGGTGGAGCTGTTCATGTCTGGTGACATTATGCACAAATTACTAATATGAGAGTAAGATTAAATTATAATAACAAAAACATAATTATAAGACCAATACTGTAGAAAATAATTTGGTTACTGCACTCTGTTATCGTTAGAGAAACGTTACCACGCAAGTTTCCACATTATGTAGGACAGTGGTGGGCAGCCCAGCGACTGTAGATAGTGTGTCACATGAGTGACCTTCCATCATTTCAGTGGTCCACATGAGTGTCCTTCCATCATCTTATTGGGCCACATGGGTTCTAGATCAATGAATCAGGAATTTAGTAAACTCAAAGAACGAGATACAATCGAAGTCTTTTTCATAGTATTGAGACAGGTTCATTCAGTACCATGAATCTCCGACACCTGCTTTGAGATGTTTTATGCATCACTGTCATGAACCGCGACGGTCAGTTCCGTTGGTGTTGTTGCCGTGATAAGAAGTGTCAGAGTGAAGTGTTATACTGTAAAGTGTCATCGTTGGTGAGGGAATATAAAATCGAGAGGTAAGCGGTGATCAAGACGGGTAGTACTTGTTGAGGTTAATGTGTTAAGTATGATGATGGACAGTGAGGATGTAGTTATTGCGGGCCAGAGCTGACTCCACCCACAACACAACCAGCTGCTAACACTACAGTATATAACATTACCTTACTGTATTCCCCTTCACTAAAAACTCCTACCAATCATTCCATGAAAAATAACAAGTAATATTTCATGGACTTAATTAGCCTAATACATAGACATATTGTTATAGTTAAATGGTAAAATAAGCAAATTTGCTGTCAGTTGTGTTTACAATATGGCGTTTCGGTTCACCTGCTTTCAGTGAAAAGGACTGTAGATATCTCCTTAGAAAAGGTAAAATTGTTTTAAATACGATTTAAACGTTGTGTTTGGAATGATACACAGAGTAAAACCGGAATAGAATTATAATATTTGCCTACTTGGGTATTGTACGAAAAATTTATTTGATTAATTTCTCAAGTGTTATCTGCTTAAATTACAATAATTAGGTAAAATTTTTCAGTAGTTAGATTGGTCTTTGTTTGTGAACTGATTTAATTTTTTCAGTATACATTGGATTTTTAATGTTGTAGTTCGTTACTAAACTACAGTGGTTAGGTACTAATTTACATTAGTTAGGTAGGGTTTTGGGTAATGGTGGAGCAGACAGTTAGCACCAGGAGTTGTTAGACTTGGTTTTTTCCCACGCGTTCTTTGGATGATAGTAATAAAAACGATACAACTTTTTTTTTTTTTTAATATATTGATGAATAACCCGCCGACACATTATTTGTTTTGATGTTTATTTTCACACTATACTTTCATCAGAGAGCTCTGATGTGATAATCAATTTGGGTAAATTTATAGAGAAGCAGCGTCCTTTCTTTGGTTATTAAAATAGGTTTTTCTTGTGGTTTTTGGTGAGTTTCGAACGAATTTGACTTTGTCCCAACAATCTTCAGGGAATATGTTGGAAAATTTGATTTTTTTGTTGGGTAAATTACAGAAACAGGTGATTTCCAATGGAGAACAAGGCAAAAATCGTTCAAAACTCATCAAAAATCACAGGAAAAATCATATTTCTAATACAGAAAGAAATGTAACCTAATTTAACCTATCCCTTTTTACTGTGTAAAAAAAAACATAAAAAAACAACAAAAATCAACCAGCCTAACCTAACCCCCTTCGTTCATGGCTCCACTTCTTACCTTACGTTTCTTACTGTTTGACTGAAGAAAACTGTGGTGACACCGCCAAATGTATTATTATTTTACGCAGTGTACACTGATTATTACACTTTGGACAAGTAACGTTGTTCGGTATTGCACCGTGTTTTCTAAAACATTAAATGGCCTCACTATTTTTCTGATGAAACTTGGCAATTGACGTAAAATAATCTCTATCATAACGTCGGCACAGCTCTTCAACCTGTTCAGCCATATCTGGTACTGAAAATTAAAATCTCCGCTCCTGACACACCCACACATTGTTCATTGGCTAAGACAGAAAACTCCTGTCCAATAATAAGTCTCCTCTCGCTATAGCCAATAAGGACCCCCCCCCCCCCCCGGCACATGCACTGTAGGTGCAAAAGAAGCAAACACGGAGGTAACGGGGGGGGGGGGGGGGGGGTTCAGAGCTTCTCCGTGAGACATAAACAACAAATGGCGAAACTTGTGACTAACCAAATAAAATAATATTGGAAAATTAATATCTCGGTTATCCTTAATTTCCGGCGGAAATAGCATAGACAAAAATGTCTTAGAAATGTGTAAACATCACGAAATACATATTAATAACAGCGAGAGAAAGACCGGTGCTTTACTATAAATTCACCTCATTTCTTTGGAAAATGATTACTTTCGTTTAGTAGATAATTAGGCGCCTAGGCACGCACTACTTTGTCTTTACAGCCGCAATGCAGCGGTGATGTCACATCCCTGTATGCAAACAGCCAATCATATTTATGCCCTGATCGAAACCAGTGTACAGTCACTCATAAAAGTTCGTCCAGTTCCCACTTCTTTCTG
Source organism: Homarus gammarus (assembly GCA_958450375.1). NCBI lineage: Eukaryota > Metazoa > Arthropoda > Malacostraca > Decapoda > Nephropidae > Homarus > Homarus gammarus. The sequence goes on along the minus strand of CAUDMG010003297.1, from coordinate 3,207,560 downwards.
GATGGCAAGTCTGTGTAAAGCGATGTGACAACGCACACACACGCCAGAACGGTGTCTTTTATGTAATCGGGTCAGACAGGATTATGTTTGTCAATCAGTTATTATCGTTAGTCATAATCAGGTTACACATTCAGTGTTGTATGATAAGATATGAAGGTTAGAACCCCTTCGATTTCTAAGCATTAATTAAGCAGCAGAGACGACGGTAGTACAGGTCGTGGTGCATTCCAATCCGTTCTAAAATTTGCTTCGTATCCACATGAATAATATTGTAAATCGTTAAGAGTTCAACTCAGACAGTATCTACCATAACGTAGTATAACATATCTTCTTCATATATTCCTCCATATATCCAACGCAAACCCATTCTGAATAATAGGTAATAAAATATTCGAAGTAGACGAAGACTCAAAACAATGAGCAGTGAAGCAGTTGGCCAACGTCGTAATGGAACAGTCCCGAGTCTAAGGCAACAGTCTACTGGAGCAAACACACCAAGCCATTTATAGAGAGTAATCGGTCGAATTAAAAGAACGGAACTGTGAAAGTTTCGTATGTTTAACATATATAACATGTCATTACCATCTTTATTAACATAAAGGATTTTACTACAATTAGTATAGCAGAGCGGCAGCTAAACACTTGACCCCTCTCGTCTCTAGTCTCCACCTGGCAAAACCTCCTCTTTGCCCCCCCCCCCCCTTCCTCCACTCCCCCCTCTATCGTATTGCTTCGTCTTCATATATCGAAGCGTCTCATGGTTCAGGTAACAGAGGACTGTGGTCATATTGTCCATGACAATTTTAACCCTCATATGCTGTCACACAAATGCAAATGTGTAAACATTATATGACATAACACAATATTTGCATGGACAAATATTCTTGTCAAACAGGTCTTAATTGAACATTCACAGTTCCAACAGTCTCACCGTGTATGTTCGTGTGTGCGTTGTCCCGTGCCCAGGGACCTGTCGTCCAGAAAGGGGTGGGAATGGGATTCACCCACACACTGGGAGACCCCCACGAACTTTTATGAGTGACTGAGTACCTCTATGAGCCGCACGGTCTGGGCGGCTGCTCTCACGTCCAAAGAAGTTAGGTAGGTTTCTTTGGTTAGGTTAGTGAAGTCTTCTATCAACACTCCTGCGCTTGTTTTTCTTATCAACTAAGGTTAGGTTCGGTTTAATTTAGAAATAACCACCTTTTAACACATTTGCCAAAACTACGATAATGTCCAATAAAGAACGTAATGAGATAGCAGCATTCTTAAAATCGTTTTCTATGAAAAATCAGCGGTAGGTCAGTCATCAATAATTACCATATATTTTTTATATATATTTTTGTAGTTTTCTCTATCGATGATCATAAATCACCTGTTGTGGGCAGGGTGTGACGGATGAAGGATTTTGCAGGATAAAACACGACGAAAAACTGATCAGATGACATTAAAATTATATCTTTACGCACTTTGTACATTAAGAAATTAATTATTTACTGTAAATATTCAGCCGAAAAATCCTCTTGTGTTGGCTTGTGTTGTCGTCTGCTATTTGTTAGTTTAAGTGCAACAACCGACCTACTTGGTCCAAGTAAACTCTCACGTCCACAAAAAACGCAAAATTACACCATGCCGCTTTCTGTGGTACCAGATATCAAAGTAAGTACTTTCTGTTTAATATGATGGGTCGGGGGACGGAGCCCCCCCCCCCCCCCCTGGTTAGAAAGTTAGCTAAGGTTAGGTAGTTGTTTTTGGTTGGTTTGGTCAGTTTCTATTAGGTTCTGTGTATTGTCGTATCGTTTTTATTATTTACTACTAGCGGAATCGCCGCCCTCCAGGCGGCTCTTTCGCTAGGCCACGGTAGGAGAGTACAGGAAAATTGTAAGTGTAGGTTTGTGAGTGAGTTACTCTTTGGGGTTCTGACCATTATGACTTATTGTACTTCGCTGTGTCCAGTTATATCGAGAAGCTGTACTGAACCTTGTTGGGGGATGGAATTATTCAGCATCTTTTGTGTTACTGTTTATAGAATTTTAGTTTAGATATAAATAAAATGGTATATAATTAAATGAATGAAAGCAGAACTGTGGCCTCATTCATTAATGTTGTTTCAGGAAGTATGGTTCCTGGCTCAAGACATGACAGATGAAGCCAAGGCTTCCTCTACCACCAGGGCAAGGTGAGTACTACTTCTACTGCTCTTATCATGACACTATGGACGAATGAGATCTTTATAAATATTTGGTGTTAACTGAAAAACATTGTTAGTATCATACTTGTTCCTGTACAATTGTTGGTTTAGGAGAGGGTCTCCACTTTCTTTTGTGGGGGTAAAGAATTTATTGGACACGATTATTATAATACACAGATGCTTATCTAATAGGAGATAAAGAAAAAATGTAGGACTGTGAAATATATATAGTTTTCTTCAAGAACTTTATGATCTTGCTATCAAAACCCCCTCAGGAAGGCTGAAGGTCTAAACCACTAATGATGACAGGCAACACGAATTAACTAAACCAAGCTTAATGATCTTATATATCCGGTGAATTGGTTAGGTTTGATTGATTTCTGCCGCCAACTGTTGTAGCCCCACAAACTAGTGTCGTTTCGTAAGAACACTTCTAGAGGTACTACTGTAGGTTCATAATCATTATTTAATCCTCTCCCACCTAATAAACTCATATTTTAGAACACACGCATACTTGAGATCCTGCCAATATGTAATGTGGTATAAGAGGCAACTGTCTTCTTAACCTTTACAAAAAAATTATAAGAGTAAAGCTGCTGGAAGGTTAATCTGTTTTTTTTTCCAGGTAGGTGAAAGTTAACAGCTCCTCGAGGGACCACACCACAACACACTTCAGGTATGTCTAAGTTATATAATTAGGGATGAAGGGATAATAACAGAAATAATAATGGGCACAGTTGAGGGTAGGAGGGCCAGGGGAAGGCAGAGACTGGGGTGGGTGAATACAATTAAAAACGGAGTCCCAAGAGAGATACAAAACCCTAGAGGATTGGTAAAAACTGCCTGAGAACGTTTAGAGTGGAGGACTGACGTCGCCAACCCTCAAATATGAGGCCTGTACTCTGATTGATCAGTGTTTTTGTACTTGTTTGAGAGTCCTGCGTCTCCGCTAACCGTTCCCTCTCGTTTGAAGATCGGAATCACGTTTGCTATACGAGCGTAAAGTTACTTGGGAAATTTTCTTGGTTAAGTGATTTTCTATAAAGTGCATTGTGTATACCATTAACCCATCAACTTCTGGAACATTGAATTCCTTTACACCAATATGACACGATCTTTTAAGTTATTTTCCGTTCTAGCATCATGCAACCTCTCCTGGAACGAGGAGTCTGTCTGGTTCCTCCTTTAAAGCATTCCTCCAGTTTGTTATGGTCGTCATGTCTCATGAGCTGGTAGTTATTTGAAGGAAACACAATACTGCTACTTGAATGTCGTGTTTTGTTTTACAAATAAAATACATCGTGGTAAAATATGGTGTTCCTGGCAAGCACGAATTATTCCCCAACGTTATCCTGTTCACTGTAGGCTCTTCAGTTTTCAGGACCACATCCAAAGACGAAAACGTAAATTGATTTTTTTTACTGGAATTTGGAAGTACAGTCCTCTCACTAGTGTGTTTACAAGGGCTTGTCAGATTTTGTGCAGTGTGGCAGCGCTGTATTTGGTTTTAGAAACTTGCAATAGCAAACATACTATGGAATCAAAGTATAAAATATTAAAACAAATATATAAATATAAAGATTTGTGGAATGTTTATGTTTAATAAGAAATGCATTAAATAGACTGTTACTAGATCGTATCTTTTGCCTAGTGGACGGTGGAATAGCGAGGTGAAGTGACGTAAAGAGAATGTGGAGTGGGAGGGGGGCAGCATGGAGGGAAGTGGAGACAGGTGCCCCTCTATCTACAGTCATGGAATCCTTGAATGGTGAATTATTAACACCCAATTGAGGTTAAAGTATATATTTATTGCGTCGTCATCCGAGACTGGTGGCGGCATGCCGCGCCGAGTCACTAGTTTGGGTATCCGCTCATCCACTCGTTTTGGATGAGCTGCGTGTACTGCTCTTGAGTCCCCGCATCTGCAACTCGTGTGTAGGGTCAGGTCAGACCCCCCCCCCCCTCCCCCAGTGAAATGTGTACATTCACATTAAAGACGTAATCCAAACTTTAATAAACACAGGAAGTGCAGCAGTTCCAAACCTTCTCGCCGCTGGCTGGTGGTGGACGATAAGATGTCGCTTGGGTAGTATCTCAATATTTTTTTGTTGTATCTCGTGCATAAGGGGCTTTTATTGCGTCTTTCAATTGAGAAATAAGCGCCTTGCATATGTTACATTATATATTCTATGTGAAACAGAAACACGTGTAAACATACAGGGTGTCTGTGATTTATTCACCTGATTATGAAGCTCAATAAAACTTTTTACTGTAAAATATATCATGAAACGGTTTGCTGAAATTAATAAAGCAACTCGGGTAATATTTTGACATGTATCCAGCAGGACTGCTACTAGCGTGAATGGTGACATTACAGCAGTACAATGGCGACCGTGAAGGAGAAAGCAATGCGAGTGCTGTGGTTGTGGGAAACCAAATCTTGTCACTGTACCGAGACGTTTCCGACGTGAATTCCAGAAAAATTCACCAACAGAGCACTCACTCAGGCGATGGCTGAAACAGTTTAAAAAAACTGGCAGTGTGAGACATCAGAAAGGAGCAGGTAGGCCTATTGTGTCTTCAGACACAGTAGCTGAAATTCGGGAGCCGTACAGCCGAAGTCTTACAAAATCTATCCGCCGAGCAAGCCGGGAACTGCGAATACCGCGAGCAACAGTGCACAAGGTGGTTCACAAGAGGTTGAAACTTTGTACTTACAAATCATACATAAAATTAAGTAAGGTGACAAACTAAGGCGTGAGCGATTTGCTGTTGAAATCCTCAACCGTATCGATGAAGAAGACAATTTTTTAACAATGTCGTTTTCAGCGATGATTCGACATTCCACCTGTCTGGTAAAGTCAACAATTGCCGCATATGGTGATCAGAAAATCCCCATTCATTTCTTGAACACGAGCGTGACAGTCCCAAAATAAACGTTTGGTGCGCACTCTCCTACAAGCTTGTGATTGGTCCATTTTGCTTCCATGAGAACTCTGTGAACTCTGCCAATTAGTTAGATATGTTTGAATTTTATGCTGCACCTCAGCTGGAAGATATGCAGCCCCATGTGTTCTTTCAGCAAGATGGGGCATCGCCACACTGGGGCTTACAAGTGCGCGATTTCCTCAATGAAATTTTCCTCACTCATTGGATCGGGCGTGATGGTCCCAATCCGTGGCCTTGTTCCCCGGACATCACTCCTGTGGATTTTTTTTTCTCATGGGGTGACGTCAAGGACAAGGTGTATACGAAAAAGGTTAATAACATCACAGAGTTAAGACTCCGGGTTGAAGAGGCACTGGCTTCTATCACGCTGGACATACTTCATAACACCTGGAATGAAATCAGCTACTGTCGTGTCTACGTGCTACCAAAGGGCCCCACATAAGAACATAAGAATGGAGGAAACTGCAGCGGGCCTATTGGCCCATACTGGGCAGTCCCGTTTACACCCAATCCCTATTGCTCATAAGAACAAAAGAAAATAAGGAGTCTGCAATAGGCCGGTTGGCCTGTGCATGGCAGCTCCTGTCGAGAGTTACTACCACTCTCTATCATCCATGAATCTATCTAGCCTCCTTTTGAAACTTTCCAGAGTTCCCGCACTTACTACAAAGTTGCTAAGCTTGTTCCACTCGTCCACCACCCAATTTGTGAACCAGTTTCTTCCTATCTCCTTCTTAAACCTAAACTTATCCAACTTGAATCCGTTGCTCCGAGTCCTATCCTGCTCGGATATTATAAGAACTTTATCTATATCCCCTTTATTGATTCCTTTCACCCACTTAAATACTTCTATCATATCTCCCCGCACTCTTCGTCTTTCTAGGGAATGCAAGTTAAGTTTCTTTAACCAATCCTGATATGGAAGGTTTCTAAGTCCCTGAATCATTTTTGTCATTCTTCGCTGCACCGACTCTAGTGAATTTATATCCATTCTATAATAGGGGCACCAGAACTGAACCGCATAATCGAGGTGCGGCCAAACTAGCGCAAGATATAGTTGCAATAAGACCTCTGCACTCTTGTTACTTACACTTCGGTGGTGAAAACTGTTGAAAAATATTTATTCAAATTATTGCTCATTTCTCTGTCGTTATCAGTGAGCTCGCCGGTATCTGATCGTATTGATCCAATTTTTTCTCGTGTTTTAGTTTGATACATTTGGTAGAATCCTTTGGGGTTTGTCTTCGCCTCCCTTGCTATCCTTACCTCATTATTCCTCTTGGCTTTCCTTATCTCGGTTTTAACCCTACTCGCCAATACCTTACAATAATCCCGGAGGTAAATTTCGTCACGATTTATCCTTCTACCTATAGCCTTCCTTTGGCCAATGATGTTCTTTAAATAATTATTTATCCATTTAGGGTCATTGTTGTCTGATCTGAGTTTTTTGTATGGTATGTTCTGCCTTTGTGCATTAAGTAACTCATTATTTAAATTGTCGTGGAACTCGGCAATCTCAGATCTCGTTATCAGGTCGGTGTCATCTGTCAGGTTCACGGCCAAGCGCGACACCCCCTCTCTCAGCTGCCTCTTTAAACTGTCAAAGTTTGCCCTTCTGAAATCTGGTACTTTAGTGGAATTTTCCTTACGTCTGCCCTGAAAATCTAACTGGAATCTAATTTCTTTGTGATCGCTGTTTGCAAGTTCGTTCCCTACCTCGACATTGCTAATGAGGTTTTCTCTGTTTGACAGAACTAAATCGAGTATATTATTATCCTGGGTGGGTTCGGTTATATGTTGACTTAGGAAACAGTCCTGGATCGTCTCGAGAAAATCCTCTGATTCTGAGTTACCTGTAAGGTCAGTCCAATCTATTTGGCCAAGGTTAAAGTCGCCTACTATACAGAGTTTGTTGTGTATGGAAGCCCTGCTCATTTCATCTCATATAAGTCGCTCATTGACTCTATCAAGATTGGGAGGTCTATATATTACTCCTGTGATTAATTTTTCCCTACCGTCGATTAATTCTATCCAAATCGTTTCTGTATTCTGCTCAGTTTTTATTTCCTTATTTATTTCACACTTCAGATTATCCCTAACATAGATTGCCACTCCGCCTCCTTTCCTGGTCTGCCTATCGGTATGGAACAATTTGTAACCCGCAATTTGGTATTCGACCGGTAACTCACGTGAGTCTAGGTTGATCCATGTTTCAGTGAATACTATTATATCGATTTTTTCGGTACATACCAACGCCCTAATATCATCCATTTTGTTTCTCATACTTCTACTGTTCGCGTAGTATACATTTAAGTTAGTCGTGTTCTGAGTCCTCCCCTTACCGCGTTTAGTTTTAAACTCCCTGTCTAATTTAGTTTTGTCATCATTCCTAACACTATTTCCCTGTAATTTTTCACTTTGTTTACCCGCTCCCACTGCATTCTCCTCCACCCCCCGTGCTCATATGTTCTCCTAGCAGTTTAAAGACTTCCATATCTTTTGAACTGCCCCCTCTAGAGACCCAGCCCTAGCCTAAAGGTCCCTTCTGCCGTAGAAGTTGTCCCAGTTGTCAATGAATGGGACTGATATTGACTTGCAATATCTGTCAAGACGGTTGTTGACACCAACTGCCCTTGACAACCATTCACTGCCAACTCTCCTTCTAGGCAGGGCACCACATATGATAGGGATCCCTCCCTTAGTCCTAATACGATCTATAGCTGCTTTGAACTTATGAAGAAGCTCCTCGTTCCTACACCGGCCAATATCATTGCCTCCTGCACTGAGGCAGATAATGGGTTTGTTCCCATTACCAGACAAGATATTGTCCATCCTGTCAATTATATCCCCCACCCCAGCTCCTGGCAAACACACCCTCATCGTATTTTTGTTTTTACCACAAAAGGCCCTGTCCATGTACCTTACCTGTGAGTCACCAACAATTAAAGTTTTTATACCTTCCTTGTCAGCCCTGTCCCTGACTGTACTAACGTCCAATTCGTCTATCAAGGGACTGAACGAGTTGGTACACTTAGCTGCTGATGTCGTTGTTGACGTATCCTTGGTGTGTTTCTTCATCACCAGTTTGGTCTTCCCTCTCCTTACAACCTTCCACTAGCTTGAATTTTCGTCAGACACTGGCTTTCCCTGTCCCGCCTCCCCCTTCATTCTCGTCATCTCTTCTTTTAATTTCAGGTTCTCCAACGTGGCTCTCTCTATTTCTTCCTTGGCCCTCTCCAATTCTTCCATGGTCCATTCCAGCTTGGCTGACAAACTCGCAGACCCCACACCACACATAGCTCTGGCTATATCTGATAATTATCCCTCGGGAGCTAACCCTGCCATGTGTGCCAAATACCTGTCAAAAGATTACCTCAGTTGCTTTATTAATTTCAGCAAACCGTTTTATGATATATTTTACAGTAAAAAGTTTTATGGAGCTTCATAACAGGTGAATGAATTATAGACACCCTGTGTTATTGGCACCCGTGTATAATATGATATTTCTGTGCTGTCATAATGATCAATATACATAATCATAAGAATACCTTGCCTCCTCATCTAGAGAGAGAGAGAGAGAGAGAGAGAGAGAGAGAGAGAGAGAGAGAGAGAACGCCAATTAAAGAGGAAGTGATGAATCATTTGTCTGGTCTTATTTTTTACTAATGCTTTGAGAACGGAAAGTTATAGAGGAAATGCGTATAACATCCTCAGGTAAGTGTGTGTGTGTGTGTGTGTATTTGTGTGTGTATGTGTTGGTATGTATGGATGTGTTTGGGTGTAGCGAGTGGGGTGGCGTGAGGTGTAGCGATCGGTCAAGGGTGTGTTTGTGTGTGTGTGTGTCTGTATGTGTCAAGTGAAGGTTGTATGTAGATATATGACCTGTACTGACCTGACCTAATATATGACTCGCTAGCTCGATACTGTAATCTGGTCAGCTCATTATGCCTTCACGTTACTTCACACACACACACACACACACACACACACACATATTTGTTGGAAGGTAGAATAAATATACGAGCAGAATAAGCTGAAGAAAGTGGAGGGGAGAGAGAGAGAGAGAGAAAATGATTTATATTGAAATAAAAAATGGATAATAATAATAATAATAATAATAATAATAATAATAATAATAAAAATAATGATAGTAATAATAGTAATTAAGTCTTAAGAAATACAGCACCTAAAAAATACAAGGCATTATAAAATATACATAAAATATCAGATGTATTCTTGTATTCCTTCCCAGTGTGTGAATTCCCACCTAAAACAATTCTCAGGTGGGGTCAAGCAAGGTCAAAGGTCACAGGTGTTAATGAATATAATAATTTATACCTTTCAACTTCAAACTACCAAGAAGGAAATGAGTGTGTGAGAGATATCCAGAAGTGGGAAGGAGTGAGAGATACCAGCAAGTGAGTGAGAAAGAACAGCGAGTGAGTGAGAGAACCGGAAGTGAGTGAGTGAGTGAGTTACAGATACCCGGAAAAGAGTGAATGAGTCTGAGATACCCGGAAGTGAGAAGGAGTGAGAGATACCAGAGTAGGTGAGAGATAACGGGTGTGAGTGAGTGAGACACCTGGGAGATACTAGCACCAGGAACTAACAAGTAATACCTCAGACAATAATTAAAGTTTTATCCCCTATAAGGCTTTGTCCCGTCCGCTTTAAACAACGAGGAAGAGTAACCTGCCACACCAGCCATGATAGGTTAAGGGGTGAGGTTATGGGTAGGTCTTGGGTAGGTTATGGGTAGGTCTTGGGTAAGTTAAGGGGAAGGTATGGATAGGTTAAGGGGTAGGTTAAGAGCAGGTCTTAGGTAGGTTAAGAGTAGGTTAAGGGGAGGTTAAGGGTAGGTCCTGTGTAATGAAGGTTGTACTGGTGGTGGAGGCTGGCCAAGGGATGCAGACAGATGTATTCTACTACTGCACCTACACACCTGCTAATCACCTCAACACCTCTACACACCTGCTAATCACCTTAAAACACATACACACCTGCTAATCACCTTAACACACACCTACACACCTGCTAATCACCTTAACACACACCTACACACCTGCTAATCACCTTAGCACACACCTACATGTTAATCACCTCAACGCACACCTGCTCACCTGATAATCACCCCAGCTCACACCTACACACCTGCTAATCACCTCAACACACCCCTACGCACTTGCTAATCACCTCAACACACCCTTACACACCTGCTAATCACCTTAACACACATACACACCTGTTAATCACCTTAACACACACACACCTACACACCTGTTAATCACCTTAACATACATCGACACACCTGGTAATCACCTCAACACACAACTACACACCGGCTAATCACCTCATCACACCTACACACCTGTTAATCACCAACACACACCTACACACCTGCTAATCACCTCAACACACACCTACACACCTGCTAGTCACTACAACGCACACTTATACACCTGTTAATCACTTTAACATACATCGACACACCTACTAATTACCTCAACACACACCTACACCTGCTAATTACCTCAACACACACCTACACACCTGCTAGTCACTACAACGCACACTTATACACCTGTTAATCACTTTAACATACATCGACACACCTGCTAATTACCTCAACACACCTGGACGTTATATACACACATTATTCTTCAGGTAATTTGTAGTAGAAAATAAAGAGACGGTGACGCTAATTATGTTTGTTCGTCTGTCTCTTGTTTTATATATATCTGTCTCTGTCTGTCTCTGTCTGTCTGTCTATCTTTCTGTATGTCTGTCTGTATCTGTCTATTTATCTGTCTGTTTGTCTGTACCTGTCTGTATATCTTTGCTTGTGTCTTTCTGTCTATGTGTCCGTCTGTTAGTATGTCTCTTTGCCTTTCTGTCTGTTTCTGTTTGTATTTGTCTGTTTGCTTGTCTGTCTGTCTTTGCTTGCCTGTCTATTTGTCTCTGTCTCAGTATCTGTCCTCCTCAATATAATTTTTCTGTGCATTTCCTTCTCTCTCTCTCTCTCTCTCTCTCTCTCTCTCTCTCTCTCTCTCTCTCTCTCTCTCTCTCTCTCTCTCTCTCTCTCTCTCTCTCTCTAGGCCGGCCTATACAAGAGATAATTAACCTGGGCTAAAGTGACCTTCCCGCTAATTACCAAACACCACGTTGAGTTACCTGTCTCTTTTTCGGCCCTGTGGTAAATATTGGTCTTACCTTTAACACCTGAAGGTGAAAGAGTGGGAGTTGGAGTGGGGAGGGAGGGGGGGTGATGGGGAGAGAGGGAGGAAGGGAGTGCGGTGATGAGGATGTGGGAGGATGGGGAGGGAGGGAGATGGGGGAGGGAAATGAGGATAGGGTAGGGTAGGGAAGGGAAGGGTAAAAGGATAGGTAGGAGGACTCTATAGGAAGGAAAAATGGGAAGAGGTAGGGTAGGGAGGGTGATGAGAGAGAGAGAGAGAGAGAGAGAGAGAGAGAGAGAGCGAGCGCATTACACTCACAGCCAACACATCACAGCAAAATTCTCTTTACACTTTAATCAACACTAATGTAACCTGTGTAGTGCCTGGCTGACTTACTTATAATACTTAAAACAGGGGTAGTGCCTGGCTGACTTACTTATAATACTTAAAACAGGGGTAGTGCCTGGCTGACTTACTTATAATACTTAAAACAGGAGTAGTGCCTGGACGACTTACTTATAATACTTAAAACAGGAGTAGTGCCTGGCTGACTTACTTATAATACTTCAAACAGGGGTAGTGCCTGGACGACTTACTTATAATACTTAAAACAGGGGACCTTGACCTTCTGTTGTTCTTTCTGCGGCGTTAAAAATAGTTGATGTTTGTTTAATTCTGAAGGAGGAAGGGAAGGAGGGAGGAAGGGAAGGAGGGAGGAAGGGAAGGAGGGAGGATGGGAGGGAAGGAGGGAGGAAGGGAAGGAGGGAGGAAGGGAAGGAGGGAGGATAGGAGGGAGGGAGGATGGGAAGGAGGGAGGAAGGGAAGGAGGGAGGATGGGAGGGAGGGAGGATGGGAGGGAGGGAGGATGGGAGGGAGGGAGGATGGGAAGGAGGGAGGAAGGGAAGGAGGGAGGAAGGGAAGGAGGGAGGATGGGAGGGAGGGAGGGAGAGGGTGTGTGGTGGTAGGAAAGGTGCGGGACGTGGATAGTGATGAGTAGTTGGCTGGGGGTCGTGTGTGGGCGTTGAGATCGTGTGTGGTCGGGGGAGGGTCGTGTGTGGACGGGGGAGGGTCGTGTGTGGACGGGGGAGGGTCGTGTGTGGGCAGTGGGTCGCGTGTGGGCGGGGGTCGCGAACCTACAAGTGACCTCTGGCACAATTATCGACCTCACGTGACACACGAAGACTCGACCTCTGAGTCAATTATTCCGCCACTCGCGACACTCACACGGACACTCACACGGACACTCACATGGACATTCATACGGACGCTAACACGGGCACTCACGATACTCATACGGGCAGTCATACGGACACTTGCATAGTCATCTATCCTACAGTGACAGAAGATGACGCAGTGACGGAAGATGACTCGGTGACGGAAATTGGCTTAATGTGACGGAAGATGACGCAATGTGACGGCAGATGACGCAGTGTAACGGGGAGTAATAGCCGTACCAGGAACAAGAGCTCCCCGGCATCGCGTGACCTGAGAGACTGTGACGCCCTGTGACGGTACCATAACACCCCCACCCCTCACCCCCACCCCTCAACCCCCTCTCCCCCACCCCTCACCCCCTTTCCTGCTTACTCCCCCACCCCGACTGACTTATATGTGAGAGTTAGCTATTTCTGGCTTCACCCCCTCCCTTACTCTCCTCCTTCACACTTCCCTTCCCCTCTCTCTCCCTTATCCTCTTCTCTCTCCCCCTTACCCCCTCCTTCCTCTGTGTCACACTAGAAACTATTAACAGACACATAGAGAGTATTAAATCAAGTGAATGTTATGCTTTTACTGATGGTTCTGTGCAGACAAACACAGGTAGAACAGGCTGTGCAATTGTAGTATATAAAGAAAAAGAGATGATAGTGTCAAACAAACAAAGGCTAAACAACTGGGCCAGCACAACACAAACTGAACTAACTGGAATCTACTTAGCCACAGACTACCTCAAAGAAAATGGAGGTGGGGTGATATTCTGTGACTCTCAAAGTGCTTTGAAATCAATGAACAGCCCGTCAGGTTCTATGTCTAAAGTTGCATGTGATATTAAAAGGAATGTGATAACTGCCAATGAGAACAACTTTCGTATCGAATTTGTGTGGATTCCGTCCCATGTTGGAATCAGGTATGACCGTGCTGATAGACTGGCCAATGAGGCGTGTAAGAAAGAAAATGTTGACCGTGACCTTGGTCTGTCCAATGCCGTAATTAAAAACATTCAAGTCAGAATCATGAACTCTGATCTAGAAGAAGTGAGAAATGCAGAGAGACCTGACAGTTGTAGCATTAGTAAATATGACAAATTTTGTAACAAGAGGTACCGGTATGGCCAGCATAAGGACAGAACCAGACAATGTGATGTAGTCGTGGCCAGAATTAGGCTAGGATACAGACACATCTGGCAAGTTAGTAACGCTGTACCCATACCGGAACACTCAGCATGTAAACTTTGTGATAAACCTTTAAAGCATACACTTGAACACTATATTATTGAATGTGACACTGTCAAAGACTTCAGGCCACCTGACTTACTGTATCTTGAACTATGTAATTACTTCATTGAATCAGGTGTGCTTGAGGACATTCTTGCTGTTTATCCCAAATTTGCTAGCCCACACTGATTAGTCTTCAACTAGAATATGACTCCAATGTATGTGATCCACTGACCCATATATGCTGCTGGTGAATGTGATGTATTTCCTTCTTTGTGTACGAACCTCTGTCCTGCGTGGCAGTGAACAGTGGCATTACCCACATGAATCTGACCTATATATAGTGTCAATGAATATGATGCATTCTTTGTGTACGAACCTCTGTCCTGTATGGCAGTGAAAAGTGACATTACCCACATGAATCTGACCGACGTATATGTATGTATGTGTGCGTGTGTGCATGTATATGTACGTGTACATGTATATGTGTATGTATATACGCATATGTATGTATATGTGTGTGTGTGTGTGTGTTTACATATATGTATATGTACTGTCAATGAATATGATGCAAATCTTTGTGTACGAACCTCTGTCCTGCATGGCAGTGAACAGTGACATTATCCATATGAATCTGACCTCTATACATTTATAGTTGTTAATGAATATGATGTATTTCTTTGTGTATGAACCTCTGTCCTGCGTGACAGTGAGAAGTGATACCACCCTCAGTGTCAAGACCTGACTGAATTACTCAGAATAGGCAAACTGTACTACAAGCTCTGCCAATAAATTTGTTAAACTTAAAAAAACTCTCTCTCTCTCTCTCTCTCTCTCTCTCTCTCTCTCTCTCTCTCTCTCTCTCTCTCTCTCTCTCTCTTTTACTTTCCCCCCTCTTACTTTCCCCCCTCTCCCTTCTCCCTCCCTGCTATCCCCTTCCCTATCCCTGCCTACCTGCCTCCTCCCCCTTCCCTGTCCCCAGCGTCCATTCGTCCGTCCGTCTATCCGTCCGTCCGTCCGTCTATCCGTCCGTCCGTCTATCCGTCCGTCCGTCTGTCTATCCATCCGTCTGTCCGTCCGTGCGTGTATTCGTCCGTCCGTCCGTCCGTCTGTCCGTGCGTCTATCCGTCCGTCCGTCCATCCGTCCGTCCATCCGTCCGTCCGTCTGTCTATCCATCCGTCCGTCCGTCTATCCGTCCGTCCGTCCGTGCGTCCGTCTATCCGTCCGTCCGTCCGTCTGTCTATCCATCCGTCTATCTATCCATCCGTCCGTCCGTCCGTCCGTCCGTGTGTGCGTCAGTTGTCAGGAGGATAAGTGTAGCAGCAGTGTTCAGGCCGGGTTGACCCACCACAACAACATCTGTGACGAGCTCAATAACCATTAGTTATTACCCCTATCTGCTGCCTGAGTTATGACCTGCTGGAGCCTGTTGTGGTGCTGCCTGAGTTATGACCTGCTGGAGCCTGTTGTGGTGCTGCCTCCTGCCTGAGTTATGACCTGCTGGAGCCTGTTGTGGTGCTGCCTGCTGCCTGAGTTATGACCTGCTGGAGCCTGTTGTGGTGCTGCCTGCTGCCTGTTGCCTGAGCTATGACCTGCTGGAGCCTGTTGTGGTGTTGCCTGCTACCTGTTGCCTGAGTTATGACCTGCTGGAGCCTGTTGTGGTGCTTCCTGCTGCCTGAGTTATGTTCTGCCTGCTCTTGCTACCTGCCCCTGTTGCCTGAGTTATGTTCTGCCTGCTCCTGCTGCCTGTCCTTGTTGCCTGAGTTATGACCTGTTGAAGCCTGCTGTGGTGCTGCCTGCTGCCTGAGTTATGTTGCCTGAATAATGACCTATTAGACCGTGTTGGATGCAGGTGTTGTGCTGCCTGTCCCTGCTGCCTGCTGCTTTTTCTACTGATTTCTGCTTCTGCTTGACGTGCATAACCTGATATTGGTTATTGTTTGGTCTGCTTTAAGAGCTTCCGTGACTCATTACCACCACCACCACCACCACCACAACTACCACTATTGTCACTACTACTACCACCACCCCCACCACAACTACCACTATTATCACTACCACCACCACCATCACAACTACCACTATTGTCACTACTACTATCACTACTACTACCACCACCACCACCACAACTACCACTATTGTCACTACTACTACCACTATTATCACTACCACCACCACCATCACAACTACCACTATTGTCACTACTACTACTACCACTATTATCACTACTACTACCACCACCACCACCACCACAACTACCACTATTGTCACTACTACTACCACTATTATCACTACCACCACCACCATCACAACTACCACTATTGTCACTACTACTACCACTATTATCATCACTACTACTACTACCACCATCACCATCACAACGACCACTATTGTCACTACTACTACCACTACTACTACTACCACCACCACCACCACAACTACCACTATTGTCACTACTACTACCACTACTACCACCACCACCACAACTACCACTATTGTCACTACTACTACCACTATTATCATCACTACTACTACTACCACCATCACCATCACAACTACCACTATTGTCACTACTACTACTACCACTATTATCACTACTACCACCACCACCACCACCACAACTACCACTATTGTCACTACTACTACCACTACTACCACCACCACCACAACTACCACTATTGTCACTACTACTACCACTACTACCACCACCACAACTACCACTATTGTCACTACTACTACCACTACTACTACCACCACCACCACCACCACAACTACCACTATTGTCACTACTACTACCACCACCACCACCACAACTACCACTATTGTCACTACTACTACCACTACTACTACCACCACCACCACCACAACTACCACTATTGTCACTACTACTACCACTACTACTACCACCACCACCACCACCACCACAACTACCACTATTGTCACTACTACTACCACCACCACCACCACCACCACCACCACAACTACCACTATTGTCATTACTACTACCACTACTACTACCACCACCACCACCACAACTACCACTATTGTCACTACTACTACCACTACTACTACCACCACCACCACCACAACAACTACCACTGTTATCACTGCTACTACTACCAACACCACCACCACCACCACAACTACCACTATTATTACTACTACTACTACCACCACCACCACCACAACTACCACTATTGTCACTACTACTACCACTACTACTACCACCACCACAACTACCACTATTGTCACTACTACTACCACTACTACTACCACCACCACCACAACAACTACCACTATTATCACTGCTACTACTACCAACACCACCACCACCACCACAACTACCACTATTATTACTACTACTACTACCACCACCACCACCACAACTACCACTAATATCACTACTGCTACCACCACCCCCACCACAACTACCACTATTATCACTACTACCACCACCACCACCACTACCACTATTATCACTACCACGATTACCACTATTATCACTACTACCATTACCACCACCACAACTACCACTATTATCACTTCCACCACCACCACCACTACCACTATTATCACTCCTACCACCACTACTGCCACCACTACTGCCACTACAACTACCAACAACACTATTACCACCCCACCACAACTACCACTACCAACCCCACCACCACTACCACTACTACCGCTACCACTACTACTACCACCACTACTACCACTACCAACCCCACGACTACCGCTACCACTATCACCACCACTGCTACCATTACCAACCCCACCACCACTACTACCGCTACCACCATCACCACCAGTACCAATACTTTTTTTTTTTTTTTTTTTTTTTTTTTTTTTTGTTACAACGTGGCCTCCAGCCTCCCCCAATAGCCACACCTTCGCCACCATTTATTTACCTTAATATTAAATATCCTAATACATGATAAGCTATCCTATCTGTGTTAAATTAGTTGAGCCGCAGATCTATGCGGCATTCAGTGACTGTAGCCTCATAGTCAATATCTGCAGCAGTTGTCGAAGTAGGGGCAGAAGCTCTCGTTCCCCTGAGGCAGAGCAAAGCCGACCGAAGGAGAGAGAAGGACAGTCGACATCTCATCCAGGCTGTAACATAACTTCTGGGCTGCTGCTTCTGTTCGGAGATCACCTCCGCGAGTCTGGCGTAGAAACATCTTGCACTTGGGCCCATCCCACCAGAGGTTGTGAACACTAGAGGAGTGAAGCTGCCTTGATCAACGTTTTGAATTCTCTCCCCATATGCCCTTCTCTTGTCGTTCTCGTTCCTCCTATGTGCAGCATCGAGAGCTAGGTTACGGTGACAAGTGGCCATGGGATCGAAAATCCTGATGTCGAAGAAAGCTCGCTGTCCCCGCGTCCAGAATCCTCGAGCACTGACGTCCACACGGGCTTCGTTAGATGTGTTTGAAGTCCTGTGTTGGAAGATCTCGCCATCCAGTGGAAGGAGGGTCGGTTCTACCATGACGTCCCGGCAGATTTCCTTCAACATATTTGCTGTGAGATCCCTTACCTCGTCATGCCTCATGCATATGAAGCCCCCCTTCTTGCAGACCATGGCGTGATCGCCGTCATAGGAAGAGCCACACACGCATTGGGAGGGCAAACCATCTACTAGCCAACCGTACCTTAGAGCAATGGCATCTGTAAATTCTTGTTTGTTAAGGCTGAAACCATTTGCCCTTATCGGTAACGTAGTTAACCAGTTCGAGGCGCCCACCTCCTGCGCTATAGCTACTTTTTTTGTCAAATTTTCTGGAACCTGCAGCAATAGTTGCTGCAACATGTCATTTTGGCAGTGCTGCCGATCTGTTGTAATGGCCCTACGGATCTTATTTACTTCCCTGGTGTCCACTTCCCCTGTTGCATTCTGGGCTATTATGTGGTCAGTGAGGGCTGCCGTGAGCTTAAGTGAATTTTGATGTTCAGTGTCAGCAATCTCCTCTGGATTAGTTAGTCCCATCCCTCCCAGTCTTGGTGGAAGTGCAAGAAGTGTTCTTTCTGCTGGGGTTAAGTCAGGGTGTTTCACTAGTTTGGGAATGAACTTGACACTGATGGCTTCTTCCAGAGGGTGGAGGAGGGGTCCGATCTCAGGGATGGTACGCATCAGGTAGTTCCAGCGATGCTTGACTCCATGGGTGAATGCTGCAAAGGCCGCATGTGGCTCTGTGTTAGCAATCTCAGATAGAGCTTGGATTTCGCTAACCCACTCATTCACCTTTCCAGCTACGTACTCGGTCTTGAAGTCCGTAGTGCCAATTACTGCGCCTAGATGTCTTTGGCCACTATCAATACTACTACTAATACTACCACTTCTACCATCACCACCACCATCACCACCACAGCTAAGGAACATAGAGGAGTGCTTTCATTTTTAATCTTTTCCCTCAAACACACAGATAGATAGATAGATAGATAGATGGATAGATGGATATTTTATTGACCACAAATTATGAATACAGAGTTTACATTAAAATTTTACATGGTATAAATGAAAATGCTTTAAAACACCAAACATTAATAAAGTTCAATGATTCAACGAGTAACACAAAAAATAGAGGAAAACCACGAGAAAATAAAGTAAAAAAAATAACTACAAGTTAAATAAACTAAAACACTCAAACACATATACCGAGGTATATTTTGACGTATATTTAGATCCTACGTAGGAACCCCCCTCCCGGGATTGAGTAGGATATCCTGCTGTGTACACTGATATATGTGTAGGAGGGAGAGACGAGGGAACAGCCTGAATAATACACGGGGTATAATGTGGTGATCATCAACAGGACGGCAGTGTGTGCATTATGTCACAGTACATTAAGATGGTAACACCCTCACCCGATCACGGTGCTCAGGAAACATTGATGGTCCGTCTGCCTGTGGTGAGGGGTGATGGTGAGGGGTGATGGTGAGGGGTGATGGTGAGGGGTGTTGGTGAGGGGTGATGGTGAGGGGTGTTGGTGAGGGGTGATGGTGAGGGGTGAAGGTGAGGTGTGTTGGTGAGGGCAGACGGTGAAAGGTGACGGTGAGGGGTGATGGTGAGGTGTGATGGTGAGGGGTGTTGGTGAGGGGTGATGGTGAGGGGTGTTGGTGAGGGGTGATGGTGAGGGGTGATGGTGAGGGGTGACGGTGAGGGGTGATGGTGAGGGGTGATGGTGAGGGCTGTTGGTGAGGGGTGATGGTGAGGGGTGATGGTGAGGGGTGATAGTGAAGGCTGTTTGTGAGGGGTGATGGCGATGGTGAGGGGTGATGGTGAGGGGTGATGGTGAGGGGTGATGTTGAGGGGTGATGGTGAGGGCTGTTGGCGAGGAGTGATGGTGAGGGGTGATGGTGAAAGGTGATGATGGTGAGGGGTGATGGTGGGGGCTGTTGGTGAGGGGTGATGGTGTGGGCTGTTGGTGAGGGGTGAAGGTGAGGGGTGGTTGTGAAGGATGTTGGTGAGAGCTGTTGGTGAGGGGTGATGGTGAGGGGTGATGGTGCGGGGTGATGGTGTGGGCTGTTGGTGAGGGGTGATGGTGAGGGGTGATGGTGAGGGGTGATGGTGAGGGCTGTTGGTGAGGGGTGATGGTGAAGGGTGTTGGTGAGGGTGTTGGTGAGGGGTGCCGGTGAGGGTTGTTGGTGAGGGATGTTGGTGAGGGCTGATGTTGAGAGGGTGATGGTGAAGGGTGATGGTGAGGGCTGTTGGTGAGGGCTGATGGTGAGGGCTGTTGATGAGGGCTGTTGGTGAGGGGTGACGATGAGGGCTGTTGGTGAGGGCTGTTGGTGAGGGCTGTTAATAAGGGCTGTCAATAAGGGCTGTCAATAAGGGCTGTTACTAAGGAGTTTATGGATGTTGTTACTTAGCCAGCCAGGGCTATCACAAGAGGTGTCAAGGCTGTCAATGTGATTGTCATATTCTTGCCCCAGCTCTTAACGCTCTTTCATCGGCTGTCATATCTGTCACTGGAGTCAAGGACATTGTCATGAAAGGTGTCAGGGTGTCATCAGTCATTTAGATGGAGGAGGTAAGTAGGGGGGGGGGGGAGGGGAGAAATGGGTGAAGGAGGTGAGGGGAGTGGATGGTAGGTGAGAGGGAAGGAGATAAGTGACGGAGGTGAGGGATAGAGGCGAAGGGTGAGGGGGAGAAGGGTGAGGGGGAGAAGGGTGAGGGGGAGAAGGGTGAGGGGGTTTATATCTCCAACTTATAATATCGGGCACCCATTTACAGTTGGCTTTTCTAGGAATGCCCCGGGATCGAACCAGCGACCCTATGGGCAGGAGACGAGAGCTGTATCCACACGGCCAACGTACTTCTAATCATCACAACGAGACTCTTTATATAAATAGAATGAATAAATATCTCTGAGGGACCCAAGTTCTTACCCGAGGGATGCCTGGGTCATTGTGTTTATGATTTTGTAATGGAGAGGTCAGGTGGGAGGGAGGGAGACAGGCAAGGAGTGAAGGAGCGAGGGTAGCAAGGAAAGCAGGGAGGGAGGGAGGGAAGGAGGGAGGGTGGCTGACCCATGCAAGGTCGATACAGGTGTCGCCTGATTGTCCCAGGCCGGCCCTCACCTGCCCAACCACGTCTCCCTCCTTCCCTCCCTGACCCTCCTTCCCTCCCTGACCTTTCCTGACCCTCCACCCTCTCTCTATCTGACCTTCCCTGACCCTACTCTCTCCCCTCTGACCTGCCAGGCTACGCCTCCTCTACCTCTCTCCCTCACCTTCTTTCTCTCCCTCTCTCCTTCCTTCCTTCCCTCTCCCTCTCTCCTTCCTTTTCTCCCTCACCCTCCACTTCCTCTCACCTGCCTAGACTCCCTTTCTCCTTCTCTCTCATCCTCACCCCCCTCTTTCCTCCCCTCCCCCATCCACCACCTCCTCCTCTCACCTGCCTAGGCCCCCTCCCTCCACCCCTCTCACCTGCCTGCTTCACTCCCCCCCCCCTTATCCTCTTTCACCCTCCTAATTACCTGACTTGAACCGTCCACCTGTTATAGATCACACCAGATTCCACGACCCGATTTATACGATATAGCCCAACAGATTTACACGCCACTATGCCGATTAAACGCGTCTCTGGTGACCGATTTAAACACCAGGCCAATTACTTGAGTCTCTGGCACCGATTTAGTACACATACAAACCATTCCGATTCTACGGATTTCAGTACCCGATTAAGGAAGCACATTCACTGTACTTAAAATTCCGATTCCATAAAGCTTTTCATACAGGCGACCCGATTTAAAGGTTATAAGTCATACATCACCCGATTTTCATGTAGATAATACCGATACCAACCGTGTTATAGCGGTGAAGTTGTATACATATAAAGCTGTATGCATGTAAATTTGTATCAATATAAAGTTGTATTAATGTAAAGTTGTATACTGTGAATCATTTAGTGTCGTGATGCAATTTAATAATCATACTAAATATAATTCTCAATATGTCACACTTCTAGCAACACTGTAGTATGTCTATTAATATATTTCACACTTAGAAAGAGTTAAAATCATACTTATAAGACAGTTGTATGACTTAATGCTTCATACTTGGAACTAATCTGTACACATCACACTTGGTTTATATGTACAGTATGTCCGTAAAGTTCTATTCATACTTGAGCGCCGCAGTATGACAAATTAACACACTTATCACACTGGAACTAAATTACTACAGGTGAGAGAAGGTGGACAGGTGGGCTGGTCGTCACCTGCTTGTGTTGACAATCGAGACTAATTAGGAGATTCCCCGCCAGTCCCTCGTCACCTGTCTTGATGACGTCATTCGCTCACCCCTCCCCCCCCCCCACCACCTGATTTGGGCGAATCAGTCAATCTGTGTGTGTGTCTGTGTGTGTGTTTGTGTGTCTGTGTTTGTGTGTCTGTGTTTGTTTGCCTGTGTCTTTGTCCATCAGTTAAAATGTGCCAATTGTCACCTAACCTAACCTAACCTAACCCCCATAAGAAGCGTTAGGATATCTTAATCTTCAGGTGTTTACTTTAAGTCGCGTCTTTTACAATTGGTCAGAATTAGCTGCTCAGAACACGCCATAAACATGTTTCTGGCACATGAGCGTTACGTCAGGTCAGGTGAGGTCAGGTGAGGTCAGGTCACTTCCCTTTTGGCCAATTCGGAATTAACATGTCAGTTATGTTGACAATTTCATTCGCTCCCGGTTAGTGATCAGCTGTTGTAAGGCTGACGCCGACTTCCGCGCTGACACATGAAGGCTGCTACTCTTTGTTTGGCTGACGGCCTGACTGACAGACTGGTTGATTGACTGGGTGACTGGCAGACTTGATGATGAACTGGCTGACGGATAAACAGGTTGGCTGACAAACTGGCTGACTGAGAATCTAGCTGATGGACTGTCAACCTAAGACACGAGAGGAAGACACTTATCTTCAATATTAACGATTTAACACACACACACACACACCCACACACACACACCCACACACACACACACACACACACACACCCACACACACACACACACACACCAATGTCAACAAACACCCGATTAATATCACATAATATCATCAACATTGGATGATATTAATCCTAAAAATACCAAAGTGCTAAATATACATCACCATAGGTCCATAGTATTATGATATCACGTGAAGATACGATTCAAATTACGTTTTTTTTTATACCAGTGGATGATATCACTCGGGTACCAGCTATAATAATCCTTTGATATCTACGACAAAAAAATGATATATTGTTAAGATTCGCCATTTTTGAGAAGATGGGAGATAAGGAGAGACGACAGCACATGAAGTCAAAGAGACGATGAACAATACTTGGAGAGAGATAGATAGATTCATTACCGTGACAACCCACACTTGTTAATAAGGGTTAATTTGTCGTGATATTGCTGCCCTGATATCGACCTTATGAACTAGTAGCTTTGGGGATGGTGTATGAGGGGAGTGAGTGGGCGGTGGGTGAGTTGGTTAGGCTAGTGGGAGGGGAGATGGGGAGTGAGTGGGGGGAGAGAGGGGTATAAGTCCTTGAACCCCCAAACAATACAATGGACTGGTGATGAGAGGTGGAGGGCTATGTCGAGGGGAGGAGGCCACTCTCATTCACTCTCCCTCGGTCACACTCACTCACTCACACACTCACTCACCTCACTCTTACCCTCCCTGCTTGGCCCCTTCACCTCTGTTTGTGTGCGCGTGTGTGTGTGTATGTGTATGAGGAGGAGGAGAGAGAGGGAGAGAGAGAATAAAGAGGGAAAGAGTGGTAGGAGTTAAGTCAGCTGATCAACCAAAGTAAAGCCACTCTCTCTTTATTCAACCAATCCAACCAAAATAAAGCCACTCTCTTAGTCAGCTGATCAACCAAAGTAAAGCCACTCTCTCTCTCTTTATTCAACCAATCCAACCAAAATAAAGCCACTCTCTTAGTCAGCTGATCAACCAAAGTAAAGCCACTCTCTCTCTCTTTATTCAACCAATCCAACCAAAATAAAGCCACTCTCTTAGTCAGCTGATCAACCAAAACAAAACACAACGAGAGCCAATTTTGTCCATACGAGACCTGTGGCCAAACACTGGAGAGGCAGGAGAACCAACACAACATTAAACATGCACTTAGGCAAGACAAACAGGCGGTCTTCAGAGAGGTAAACATCATCACTCGGGAGTAGAAGTTAAGTTATCATCAACACAGCCAATTGGAACAAAGGGCTGTAAGTGGCCTGGATTCTGATTGGACGAATGTGGAGAGGATTACAGTGGGCCAGGGGAGTTACTTTTTGTCTGTCTGTCTGTCTGTGTCTGTCTGTGTCTATGTGTGTATGTAAGTATGTATGTATGGTTGCCCCTCGTGTGAGGAGGATGGCCGGCCCTAAGGCCTTGCAAATGAGTGGACCCGGGTTCGATCCCCGGGCAGGGTGAAAGTATGGACAAGTTTCTTTACGCCATTTGCCTCTGTCTACCCAGCAGTAATTGGGAACCTGGATGTTAATCGATTAGCGGATCGTGTTCCGGGGTAATGGTTAGCCAGTGCAGTTGGCGAGCTGTCCGGTCTTTTCGGACTATTCCTTGACACTGGGTCATACAACTCGTTAACTCAGGGTGTGGTTGTTGTGTTGGCGACAGCTTCTACACCTTAAACAAATTCACGCCTGGATGGCCCTTGGGCCGGCCATCCTCGTTACACGAGGGGCAACCATTATCTGCCTGCCTGCCTGCCTGCCTGCCCTGCCCTGCCCTACCCTGCCCTGCCCTACCCTGCCTGCCTGCCTCTTGCTATTTGTCTCTTTATCTGTTCATCTTCTTGGTACTGTCTATTGAGGTTTGTGGAGGTGGAGTGATGTAGGGGGGCTGGGTAGGTCACCACCACCACGCCCCTCATAATACAGGACCCACACCCACACCCCCTGCCCACACAAACACCCCCTGCCCACACCAACACCCCTTGCCCACACCAACACCCCCTGCCCACACCAACACCCCCTGCCCACACCAACACCCCCTGCCCACACCCACGCCCCCTGCCCACACCCCCTGCCCACACCCACACCCCCTACCCACACCCCCTGCCCACACCAACACCCCCTGCCCACATCCACACCCCCTGCCCACACCAACACCCCCTGCCCACACCCACGCCCCCTGCCCACACCCCCTGCCCACACCCACGCCCCCTGCCCACACCCCCTGCCCACACCCACACCCCCTACCCACACCCCCCTGCCCACACCCACCTGCCTGCCCACACCTCCCTGCCCCTCCTGCCCCCTGCACCAACACCCCCTGCCCACACCCACGCCCCCTGCCCACACCCCCTGCCCACACCCACGCCCCCTGCCCACACCCCCTGCCCACACCCACACCCCCTACCCACACCCCCTACCCACACCCCCCTGCCCACACCAACACCCCCTGCCCACATCCACACCCCCTGCCCACACCAACACCCCCTGCCCACACCCACGCCCCCTGCCCACACCCCCTGCCCACACCCACACCCCCTGCCTACACCCACGCCCACATCTTCTTTGGTAGTGACAGGCGGGGCGGCAGGGGAGGGGCTGATTGATGGTGGGAGTGCCTGACCTGTGTAGTGCCACGCTGGCACAATGGTGCCGCCCTCCTTCTCTCCCTCCTTCCCTTCCTCCCTCTCTTCTCCATTCTCTCTCTTGCTCCACTCCTCACTGCTTATTTTACTTTTTTCTTCTCTCTTTCTCTTCTTCTCTTTCGTTCTCCCGCCTTCCTTCCCCCATTCCTTCTATCCTTACCTCTCTTCCTCTGCTTCTCCTTCCCTCCCTACTTATTTCTTTACCTCTCTTCCTCCTTTTCTCCTTCCTTCCCTCCCTCTTTCCTTCTCTCCCTTTCTCCTTCTCTCCCTCTTTCCACATTTCACCCATTCTTCTACTTCTCATTTCTTCTCTCCTCCCCCTTCTACGTCACCTCACTCTTCGACTTATCCTCCTTAACTTATATTCTCCCTCCCTTCCTCTTTCCTCCCTACTTCTCCTATTTCTCGAGTCTCACAATAACTACTACTTTGCTGTCACTCGAAATCGAATATGACGATCATCCAGCTATGACACAATGATATGAGTTATTAAGGTTGTCACCTTCGTTGGAGACCTCTGAGGTGACTCGAGAGGCCCATACAGGACCGGCAGGGTCGCCCACGTGGGTACATCTAGTGCGGGAGGGGCAGCGGCAGCATTTACCATTAGTTAGGTGACTGTAAAGTAGCTGCTTTGGCAGTCAACTGTCGTCCATGTGGGTAACATTGCCAGTCCAACGTAGTTGCTCATCAATAATGGTTGCCTTGTTGCTCCTACAGTTGGTGTCAGCGAGAATACTGGCATTTGTTCTCTTGTCTTCCCAACGAACTCGGAGGGTTGTAGCGTAGACTACGTTGGTGAAAGTTTTCAAGTGCCTTAAGGTGCCTCCTGTATGTGACCCATGTCTCGCTTCTATATAGCAGGGTGGAAGGACCACTGCTCGATAAACGTGCAATTTTGTAGATAATTTCAGCTCTCTACAGCTGAAGACACAGGTACGGAGTCTACCAAAGGCTTGAGATGCACATCTGATCCGATGCTGAATCTCTTCATTGATGTCCGCAGTGGTGGACAGGTGGGATTCAAGATACCGAAAGTGGGTAACATTAGAGAGGGTAGTACCGTTAACCTGGATGGATGGTGGAGGTGTGGCTGGACCAGGAGCAGGCTGAAAGCGAATCTGAGTCTTACGTACATGACCTCAAGAATGAAGTGTGCATACGCATCTGCATAGGTATTCAGGATCTCCCATAGGTCACGTTCAGTGTGAGCGACGAAGGCGATGTCGTCTGTATGCTGAAGTTCAGTGATGGACGCTGCCGACACCTTTGTTCCTGCCTGGGCCTGGAGTCGTTTTGAGTTGAAAAGTCCTTTAATCCAGTACTGGATATCCACCCTGCCGGCTGAATTGGCACTGGCACAAGTAAGGAAGGCAGCCGAGAAAATGGAAAAGAGAGTTGGTGCCAGAACACATAGTTGTTTTACCCCTGCATGGATGGGGAAGAACTCAGGCTGGGTGCCATTGTGCAGGACACTGCCGTTTATGCCATCGTAGAGTTGCCTCACAATGACTGAGGGGTTCGTCAGAGGTCTTCCCTGTTGACCGAATCGAAGGCGTTGGTAAGGTCGATGAAGGCCATGTACAGGTCATGTCGCTGATCTCTGTACTTTTCCTGTATCTGGCGGGCAGGATAGAGCATGTCAGTGGTGCCATGTGATCATCTAAAGCCATATTAAGATTCTGTGAGGAAGTTTTCCGCCTCAAAAAGAAGTCTGTTGAGGAGGACTCGGGCGACAATCTTGCCAGCTACGGACAGCAGCGAGATCCTGTGGTAGTTGCCACAGTCTGACCAGTCTCCCTTTTTCTTATAAATATATTAACAATGGAGGCGTCTTTAAGAGCTTGGGGGATTTCCTCCTGTTTGAATATATTCTCCAGGAAAAAGTGGAGGCGGCTGGTAAGCAGAGGTCCTCCTGCTTTATACACCTCGGCTGGGATTCCGTCAGGCCCTTGGGCTTTGTTATTTCTCGTCTGCTTGATGGCAATAGCTACCTCATCACGGGATGGAAGATAGCTGAGGTGGATCAGCTCTGGGTGCTGAGGGACCTGCTGGGAAGTCAGGACATCCACATTCGGTGTTTCGGTGGAGCATAGAATGGTAGTGCTTTTTCCAACGCTGATGGATTCCTTCTTTGTCTTTAATTAGGGAGTTACCATCGGATGAGCTGAGGGGCCGTGCCTTGAGTAGTTTCCTTTCGATCTGGCCGAGGGTCTCTGCAGGTTTTTGTGATGACAGTGTTGAGAATATCCCATTCATCACTGGGGTTTAGGTTGTTTGTTGTTGGGTTGTTTATCATCCCATTTCGAACTGCTCTCTGAAAGCATGTTCTACACTTGAGCCTGCAGTCGCTTGCGGTGTTAAAACCTCTTCTGAAGGCTTGTTGCCTTCCCCATTTTGGAGAAACGTGAAGGAGAGTTTGGCTCTGATGAGCCGATGATCAGTGACGCAATGGCCTGAGCCACGAATGGCTCAGGTGATGAGGACATCTCGGCGATCTCCTTCTCTAACAATGATGCAGTCAATGAAGTGCCAGTGTTTTGATGGTGGGTGTTGCCACGAGCCATTGAACTTGTCGGCCTGCCTAAAGAAGGCATTGGTCATAGTGAGGTCGTGTGAAGCACACTTGCTGAGGAGGAGTAGGCCGTTGGGATTACACTTTTCCACTCTGTTTCTCCCTATGGTTCCCTGCCATATGTCAGCATCTCTGCCAACTCTGGCTTTGAAGTCACCAAGGAGCACAACCTTATCTTCTCTGGGGATAGAGGTTGGCACTCTGTCGAGGTCGGCGTAAAAGTTCTCCTTGATGTTATCCTCTGCATCCAGTGTTGGGGCGTATGCACTGATGAAGGTGGCATGACATGAGTGATTCAGTGAGACTCAGAGCGCCATGAAGTGCTCGTTGATCCCAACAAGCATATCAGTTAGCACTCACCCACCCACCCTACCACACTTCGACACTCTCTCACTCTATTTAAATATCTATTACTGTCCCCACCTATTTTCTTTTTCTCTCTTTCTTTCCTTCTCTCACTCTGCCATAGCTCCTCCCTGCCAGACAGTCAGGTTAATTGTGTTTGGCTGGAGAGTGAGGAGATGTGTTTATTTGATGCGATTTGATTGGCTGCTGACTCAGTAGTTGGGGCATTTTATGGTCCTTTATTTAAGGTCCAACAATGGATAGGGTATGATGGCGCGTCCGGGTGCTGGTGAGGGGGGAAGGGGGAGAGATAATGGAGGGAGAGAGGAAGGGAGTGAGGGAAGGATGGAGGGTTGAGGGAGGGGGAGACAGGGAGATATTAGGGAGAGAGACGGGGAGAGAGACAGGGAGAGATAAGCCTCATTGATGTCGCCGTGTCCGGAAATACTTCACTAACAATAGATGCTGTGGACAACATCTCCCTTCCCGGATCAATGACACTCTGAAGCCAGCTGAGTGCGAGGGGGGGGGGGGGGTAGGTGATGGAGTGAGGGGTTAGTGAAGGAGGGGGAAGGGAGGAATAGATGAGCGAGGGTGAAGAGAGGGTGGAAGGGGAGTGATGAAGAGGGTGAGGGATGTGGGTGGAGGGGGTGAGGATGTGTGGGGGGACAGGTAAGGTGTGAGGGTGTGTGCATGGAACAGGTAAGAGTGTGGGGAGGTGTGAGAGTGTATGGGGGTACAAATAAATGTGTGTGTGGGGGGGATTTGAACTTTTTATTTAGAATTTTGCAGCGGCCAGCAGCTAGTTTGTTGTGCACTACATACTCATCCTGTGAGTGGTAGCGCAAAAGGGATTACAGAGCAAAGGTCACAAAGGGTGTTTATCAGACCCCAGTGATCATGATATTATGGCATTGAATGTAACAATTTCCAGTACATTGCTTGTTTAAGTCGGCAAGGGTGTGTGGGGGGGGGGGTGTGTGGAGGGTGTGTGGAGGGGGTGTTAGGGTGTGTGGGGGAGAGGTAGGGTGTGGGAGGTGCAAGGGTGTTTGGGGGGGGGGGGGGCAGGTGAGGGTGTGAGGAGACAAGAGAAAGAGAGGTAAGTAAGTGTTCTTGACCTCATGAGAAGGTGTTGTCTGTCTCTCCTTCAAGTGGTGACTGTGTGGCCACCAGTCGCTCTCCACAGGTCGAGGAGAGAGAGATCTGTTGTTTATGTGACAAGACGAACAGAACGTCCAATTTGCTTCAGGCAGTCCCTCTTTGAAGCCTTCCCCTCTCATCTCTCCTTTCCCTTTCCTCTCTTTCTACCCCCCCCCCCCCTGCCATCCCTCCTCTCCTTCCTCTCCCTCCTCTCCCTCCTCTTCTCGTACAAATGCGTCAACAAGTTTGGCTTAAATCGACATTAAACTGTAAAGGATTATCTCTAAAGAAAACGGGAGTTGTCGGGGTGACTCGGCTATGTCACACCCCCGGGGAGGAACTGTCGCATCTTGTCCACTTATTAGATTAACCTGGCTAAGATTGTAAATGAGAGAGAGAGAGAGAGAGAGAGAGAGAGAGAGAGAGAGAGAGAGAGAGAGAGAGACGGTAACCAAAGGGACCTCACAGAAGAATTCTTGTTTTTCTTTACAGAACTTTGTACACTTTTCTATCATGTTACTCGAACTCTAACCTGTAGTCTGGTGGTGGTAGTGTGGGTGTGGTGAAGGTGGTGTGGTGAAGGTGGTGTGGATGTGGTGAAGGTGGTGTGGATGTGGTGAAGGTGGTTTGGATGTGGTAGTGGTGTGGTTCTATAAGTAGTGTGGGTGTGGTAGTGGTGTGGGTTTATAAAGAATGTGGATTTTGTGAATGTGGCATGGATGTGGTAGTGGTGTAAAAGTGATGTGGCAGTGTGTTAAGGGTGTGGTGAAGGTGGTGTGGAACTGGTGAAGGTGGTGTGGTAGTGGTGTGGTCTAATAATTAAGCGGTGTGGTTGAAGTGGAGGAGGTGTGGATGTGGTGGAGGTTATGTGGTAGTGGTCTGGTCGTAGTGTGGGGTCCTATAAGTGGTGTGGTAGTGGTGTGGCTGTAGTGTGACTGTAGTGTGGTGGTCCTATAAATGGTGTGGTGGTGGTGTGGCTGTAGTGTGGTGGTCCTATAAATGGTGTGGTACTGGTGTGGCTGTAGTGTGACTGTAGTGTGGTGGTCCTATAAATGGTGTGGTAGTGGTGTGGCTGTAGTGATGACTGTAGTGTGGTGGTCCTATAAGTGGTGTGGTAGTGGTGTGGCTGTAGTGTGACTGTAGTGTGGTGGTCCTATAAATGGTGTGGTAGTGGTGTGGCTGTAGTGATGACTGTAGTGTGGTGGTCCTATAATTGGTGTGGTAGTGGTGTGGTAGGGGTCTGGCTGTAGTGTGGTGGTCCTATAAGTGGTGTGGCTGTAGTGTGACTGTAGTGTGGTGGTCCTATAAGTGGTGTGGGTGTGGTGGTAGGGGTCTGGCTCACCCAAGACCCGCTGGGGCTAAATTGTATGTAATGGGTTTCTCTTTGAGCCAGCGAGTCCACATCTCTGCTCCCTTCCCGGCCAATGTGAGTCGTCCAGTCACTAGGCCCTCTGATGTCTCTCTCTCTCTCTCTCATTTTCTATTTTTTATGATATTTAGAAAAATTAAAAGATCGTATTATTATTGTTATTATTATTATTATTATTATTATTATTATTATTATTATTACACACACACATACACACACACCACCCCATCCATTGTTAAAATAATAAATAACTCCTGGTTTATGTACTGTACAGCCCTGTAAATGTATTGAACGCAAATCATTATGTCTAAATCACATGTAAGTTTGTATATTTTCATCCAACGGCTGAAACTCTATTAATAAACCGTTTAGTATTATTTTTTTTTTAACACACACACACAGTCTACTTTTAAAACTGAAACTAATTAAACAATATTTAGAAACATCTATAGACGTACAGGTACAGGTACAGATACAGGTACAGATGCAGATACAGGTACAGATACAGGTACAGATACAGGTACAGGTACAGGTACAGGTACAGATACAGGTACAGATACAGGTACAGGTACAGATACAGGTACAGATACAGGAACATGTACAGATACAGATACAGGTACAGATGCAGGTACAGATACAGGTAAGGATACAGGTACAGATACAGATGCAGATACAGGTAAGGATACAGGTACAGATGCAGATACAGGTAAGGATACAGGTACAGATACATGGTCAGTGTATCATATAAGGTCACAGCAGAACCGATACAGGGATACAGATCTACCCACACTGACATGATACTGTACAGGATTACAGCGCTACAAAACTACAGGAAATCACCTCTACAACAACTAGTAAGATTAAAGAGCTGCATAAAGGTACAGGAACAAAAGTCTTTCCAAATTGTGTTCAAACTTATTTCCATTCTTCTTCCTCTCAGCTTCCCCTCTCTCCCTCCTCCCTTCTCTCCCTCCTCCCCTCTCTCCCTCTTCCCTTCTCTCCGTCCTCCCCTCTGAGCCTCTCCTCCCCTCTCTCACTCCTCCCCTCTCTCCCTCCTCCCCTCTCTCCCTCCTCCCCTCTCTCCCTCCTCCCCTCTCAGCCTCTCCTTCCCTCTCCCCTCACCCTAATTATCTCCCCCTGGTGTAGGAAGGATGTGTCAGCTGTTACCTCCGCTTAAATCTTCTCCCCTCACCCCCCTCCCCACTTTATCTCCCACACCTCCTCTCACCTCACCTCAACTCACCTCCCACACCTCACCTCCCACACCTCACCTCCCCTCACCTCACCTCCTTCCATCCCTCCTCCCCTCCATGCCTCCAACCCCTCTCCTTCCAGTCCTTCAACACTAACTCTACATCCCCACCTCCTCCCCACCACTTCTTCGGTCTTCTCCACTACTCCAATTCCTCCCTCCTCCAACACTCTCCAACATCACCTCCTCCAACACTCTCCAACATCATCTCCCCAACACTCTCCTCCAACACTCTCCAACATCATCTCCCCAACACACTCCAACATCACCTCCTCCAACACTCTCCAACATCACACGATTCACCAGACCACAATAACATGTTTAGTTTAAGCTAATAGATCTTCAAAGTTCTCTCTCTCTCTCTCTCTCTCTCTCTCTCTCTCTCTCTCTCTCTCTCTCTCTCTCTCTCTCTCTCCACCCACCGACTCTACCGTCTTCTCACTTCTTCCACCCTCCACCTTCACACCCACTAACACCCTCCCACCCACCAAACCAATTAATCCATCCTTCTACACTCCACCCACTTATCCTACCCACCCAACCATCCACCCATCCGCCTCACCATCCACCCACCCCACCCACTTTACACACCCTCCGTCCCACACACCCAGAAAGTGATGTGATACCTGGTCTTCTCACTTACACTTATACTTTATTCACCCTAATGTAAGTGTGAACAGAATAACACTTTATTAACTTACAAACCGTACTTTAGAACTTACAAATAATACTTCACACTTACAAATCTTACTCCACACTTACAAACATAAATTTATACTTAAAAATTACTTTATTCCTACGAACACGATTTTACAACTTACTTTTGAAGAGGAAGAGGATGGAAGGAAAAGAGAGGGGGGAGGTAGGGAGGGGTGGGGGAGGTAGGGAGGGGTGGGGGAGGTAGGGAGGGGTGGGAGAGGCAGGAAGAGGTAGGGAGGGGTGGAGGAGTTGAATTGAGGGAAGGGGGAGGGGAGGGAGGAGAATGTACGAGGGAGGGGAGGGAGGGAGGAAGGAAGGGAAAAAACTGAGGAAGGAAAGGATGAAGGCAAAATTTCCCCCCAAATCAGGTGTTAGGAGGTAAATTTAGGGAAATAAATATAGGTGGGGGACAGGTGGGGGGAAAATTGCATCACCTGACACATTTTTTTCCCCTGCCAGACGCCCAGTGGAGGGGAAAATTCGCATCTTCCTTCCATCTTGTTGCATTTTGCGTCTATTTTTAGGGATCTTTCTTAAATATTTTTTCTCCCAAACTCTTCCTCTCACAGTCCCTCTTTCACTCTCTCTCTTTTCCTTCCCTCTCTTTCACTCTCTCTTTTCCTTCCCTCTCTTTCACTCTCTCTCTTTCGTTCCCTCTTTCAATCTCTTCCATTCTCTCCATCTTCTTTCTCCTCTCTCTTCTTTTCTCTTCCCCCTATCTCTTTCCTCTCTCTACCTCTTCCCCCCCTCCTCCTCCTCCTCCTCTTTTCCTTACCCTTCTTCTTCCCCACCATTCTCTCCCTCTCACTCGCTCTCTCTCACTCGCTCTCTCTAACTCTCTCCCTCTATCTCTTTCTCTCTCACTCACACAAATTTACTCCCCATTCGTCTCGCGTTTTTATCTCCCGAAACTCTAGAGTAATGACTGTGTGTGTGTGTGAGCGTGTGTGTGTGTGTGTGTGTGTGTGTGAGCGTGTGTGTGTGTGTGTGTGTGCGCTTGTGCGTATGTGTGAGCGTGTGTGTGTGTTTGTATGTAGGTGTGTGTCAGTCATCACCACCATGAAACACAGACAGACAGACAGCCTCACCCCCACACTACAGGTACATCACATAATTGGACAGGTGACAGCCCACAAGTCAGAGGTATTTTAGGGCAGGTGACAACTGAAGGGAGAAGTTTTGGGTATGTTAATGGTTTGGTGAGGGGAGGAGGGGGGAGAAGGGGAGGGAAGAGGAGGGGGTAGGGGAAATATAGGGGTAGAAAGAGGAGGAAGGAGGAGTAGAGAAGAATGGGCGTGGGGAGGAGATGAGGAGGAGTTTTAAGGTGGAGGATAGAAGAGAGGGAGAGAGAGAAAGAGAGAGATACCAACCCCCCCCCCCCCGTCTCTCCTCCCCCCCCCTAACACAGGTAAATGAAAAGAGATTCATTAATTAGATCATTACCTGCCTAATAATTAACTCCCCAAGGTAGAATCAGCTGTAACCTCCCCAACACTAACTAACAATAACAGTCAAAATATAAGATAAAATCTGAGAATGACCCACACCACCAAAGGTCAGAGGTCATGTGATTGTGTCTCAGGTATTCAGTACAGGTGACCACTGGAATCTTAAAAATGGCTTAGTTATTTTTGGTCATTCTTGTCTGCGGTAAGTAATATTAAAAGTTAAAAAAAAAATAATAATTGGCTGAAAAAAATTAATAGTCACTGATGGAAATTGTCTCATATCATCGTTTTCTTTACATATAAAAAGTCGTGTGTTATTACTGCTCGAACCGTTACCATGGCAGACTAAATATCGAACTAGTGATGACGCTGTTACTGTAGATGAATATAGTCACTGATGGAAATTGTCTTATATCATCGTTTTCTTTAACATTACAAAAACCTTAGGTGATATTACTGTTTATGTGATATTACTGTGGGAACCGTTACCATGGCATGACTAATGTAGTAAATTTTGTCGCGATCTGTCCCAAAATTTTATTGTATAGATCTTGTTACATACAGATCAAACTTAGTGTAAAGAAGCCTCCCCCAATAGCCACACCTTCGCTGCCATTTTATTACCTTAAAATTAAATATCCTAATACATAAGTAGCTATCCTAGCAGTGTTGAGCCGTAGATCTATGCGGCATTCAGTGACAGTTGCCTCGAAGTCAATATTTGCAGCTGTTGTTGGCTTTGGGGCTGATGCTCTCGTTCCCCTGAGGCAAAGCAAAGCAGGCCTAAGGAGGGAGAAAGACAGTCGACATCTCAACCAGGCTGTAACATAACTTCTGGGCTGCTGCTGCGTCTTGCACTTAGTCCCGTCCCACCAAAGAATGTGAACACCAGAGGAGTGAAGCTGCCTGATAAATGTTTTGAATTCTCTCCCCATATGCCCTAATCTTCTCGCTCTAGTTCATCCTGTGTGCAGCATCGAGAGCTAGGTTGCGGTGACAGGCGGCCATGTGATCGAAAATCCTTATGTCGAAAAAGGCTCGCAGTCCCCGCGTCCAGAATCCTCGAGCACTGTCGTCCACACTGGCTTCGTTGGATGTGTTTGAAGACCTATGTTGGAAATTCTCACATTTCCTTCGAACTATTTGCAGTGAGATCCCTTACTTCGTCGTGCTCATGCATACGAAGCCCCCTTTCTTGCACACCATGGCGTGGTCGACGTCGTAGGAAATAAAGAACCACACACGCATTGGGAGGGTAAACCTTCTACTGGCCTACCGTACCTTAGAGCAATGGCGTCTGTAAATTCTTGTTTGTTAAGACTGAAACCTTTTGCCCTTATCGGTAACGACGATAGCCAGTTCGAGGCGCCCACCTCCTGCGCTATAGCTACTTTTTTTCAAATTCTCTGGCACTTACAGCATCAGTTGCTGCAACTTATCACATTGGCCGTGCTGTCGTTCTGCCGTAATAGACCGTCGAATCTTGTTTACTTCGCTGGTATCCACCTCACCTGTTGTGTTCTGAGCTATTATGTGGTCCGTGAGGGCTGCCGTGAGCTTGACTGAGTTTTGATGTTCGGTGGCAGCAATCTCCTCTGGATTGGTCAATCCCATTCCTCCCAGTCTCGATGGTAGTGCGAGGAGTGACCTTTCTGCTGGGGTTCAGTGAAGGTGTTTCACTAATTTTGGAATGAAATTGACGCTGATGGCTTCTTCCAGATGGTGGAGGAGGGGTCCGATATCAGGGATAGTGAGCATCAGGTAGTTCCAGCAATGCTTGACTCCATGAGTGAATGCCGCAAAAGCCGCATGTGGCTTTGTTTTAGCAATATCCGACAGAGCTTGGATTTCCCTGACCCACTCATTTACCTTTCCCGTGACGTACTTGGTCTTGAAGTCCGTCGTGCCGATTACTGCGCCTAGGTGTCTTTGACCATCCTTTGTTATTTTAGCCTCACTTCCACCTAGCACCTCCATTGCCCGTTCATAGTGTTCTGGTTTCACAATGAGGAAGGACTTGCTGGCATTTGGGTGGTACCCAATTTGTGGACCATAAGTTGTTATCAGGTCCCACCACTTTTTGATGTCCTCTAATTTTCCTACTCCTGTAAGGTCGTCGGTATACGCCACTTGCTTGACTGCGGTTGTTTCAAATTTTACTGTGTGTTGGAGCACTCATAGGCCTATCGCGTACATTGCCAGTGCAACAGGGTCCCGCTGCATTGTTTCCTTAGTTGACTGTATGATGATATCTCCTCTTAGAGCCTTGATGTTTCTTATATATAGGTCTGATGGGTTCCTATAGGTGTTTTCAACATATATTACAAAGCTTGGACACTTGATCTTGTGCATTGTAGCTTTGCGGTTGGGTGTGTTGAATCCGTTGGAAGCGTCAGCCATAAGAACGGCCTCACAATCAATCTGCTCAAATATCGTTCTCATGGCGTGAATGGCAGTTTCCCCTCCAGCCTGGTGGCCAGCACAAACTTGCAGGTTCCCTGCAGCTGTCCTGACATCATCCTTTACCACCTCCATTATACATTTTCCGATGATCCGCCTCAGCACTTCCCCCACCCTTATAGGTCTACATCCCGAATCATATCTTTGGTGGCTGCACACTTCGGTGGTTCAAATAGGTTAACAGGCGACCACCTGATAATTTCTGAGTAAGTTTCTTTAACCCATATGTCCGTATTTTCCATCGACATGCCATTCCACTGTGGCGGCTGTCTGTCAATCACCGCGTGGACAACTGCTACTGTTGGAGGAGCGTTTATTGGCACTGTATTTTCAGGTTGAGTAGACTCACTGCTATCATTTAGGATAGGGGTTCTCAACCAGGGGGGAATTTCCCCCCTCAGGTTTTCATGGGGGGGGGGGGAACTGATACTAATATGGAAAAAATAAAGGAATTTCAGTATTATATGCATTTTATTTGGAATGCACTTTTTGAGGCAGACAATCTTGGAAAGGAGGGGGGAATGACATTCTGGCATATGGTGAAAGGGGTGCATGGGGCAAACAAGGTTGAGAACCACTGAATTAGGATATCGTCGGGCGGTTGTGTCCGGGCGATATCCTCTGTGGCTTCCTGTGTCGGCTCCCTGCCATGGCGATTCCGGCAATTATTTCCCTGTCTGCAAACCACACATGTTCGGTTGTTTCTCGCACATTCACAGCTAGTGAAATTTTGGTTCTGGCTAGCACAGATGCAGCAATGGCTGTTACCCGGCGTCTTCCGCACTACTACTACTACTTTATGTGACCCATGTCTCGCTGCCATATAGCAGGGTGAGGAGGACCACTGTTCGATATCCGTGTAACTTTGTAGATAATTTTAGCTCCCTACAGATGAAGTCACGTTTTCGGAGTCTGCCAAAGGTTTGAGATGCACATCTAATCCGATACTGAATCTCTTCATCGATGTCCGCGGTGGTGGACTGGTGAGAGCCGAGATACCGAAAGTGGGTAACATTAGAGAGGGTAGTACCGCTTAGCTGGATGGAAGGTGGAGGTGTGGTTGAACCAGGGGCAGGCTGAAGGAGAATCTGCGTCTTACGTACATTCACCTCAAGTCCGAAGTGTGCATACGCATCTGCGTAGGTATTCACGATCTCCTGTAGATCGCGTTCAGTGTGAGCGACAAGGGTGAGGTCGTCTGTATACTGAAGCTCAGCAATGGAAGTTGCCGACACCTTTGTTCCTGCCTGGAGTCGTCTTAGGTTGAAAAGATCCTTCATCTGGTACTCGATGGCCACCCTGCGGCTAAATTGGCCCTGTCACGAGTAAGGAAGGCAGCCAAGAAAATGGAAAAGAGAGTTGGTGCCAGTACATACCCTTGTTTAGCCTCTGTTTGGATGGGGAAGAACTCAGACTGGGTGCCATTGTGCAGGACACTGCCGTTCATGCCATCGTGTAGTTGCCTCACAATGGCGATGAATTTTGGTGGGCAGCCAAAACGGCTGAGGGTATACCAGAGGGCTTCCCTGTTGACGGAGTCGAAAACCTTGGTTAGGTCGATGAAAGCCATGTACAGGTCACGACGCTGTTCTCTGCATTTTTCCTGTATCTGTCGGGCAACAAAGATCATGTCAGTGATGCCATGTGATGGTCTAAACTAACTAAAGCCATATTGAGATCCTGGGAGGAAGTTTTCGCCTCAGGAAGAAGTCTGTTTAGGAGGACCCGGGCGATAATCTTGCCAACTACGGACAGCAGTCTGACCGGTCTTCCTTGTTCTAATAAATATTGACGAACACACACACACATACGCACGCACGCGCACACACCCACACACACACACACACACACCCACACACACACGCACACACACACACACGCACACACACACACACACACACAAGAACAAAAAGAACACCCTGACCTAATGTGTCGTTCACGGTAGTAACACTGAAAAGGTCAAAGGTCACAAGATTTTCTCTAAGACAGTGTGTTGGGGTCACTTGTGTTATTTTAAAGAGAATGTTTTTGTTTTGCGATTCGGCCTGTGGTGGGTGATGTACTAAACGCGAACACTTGTGGGCAGGTCAGGGGAGAGAGAGAGAGAGAGAGAGAGAGAGAGAGAGAGAGAGAGAGAGAGTATTTGTTGTAAAAGGAACTGAGTGGATGTTGTTGACTCGATGCTAGATTTCTTTGGCTTTTTCATTCTCACCCTATTACACACCCCAGCATTCCAACCCCCCCCCCCCCACCCCTCTCTCTCTGTCAAACACTACTACGCTATTTTAATCCATTCTATCAGTCTCGCACACTGACTCCCTATCTCTCTCTTTCTCCATCCATCCATCATCCATCCATCTGTCTATCTGTCTGTCTGTCTTTCTCATTTTAATAACTCCACAACCCTCTACATCACTAGTTTACGAGACAATTATCAAAGGGATTCGAACCTGTTATCTAAGGCAG
Organism: Homarus gammarus; assembly: GCA_958450375.1. Taxonomy (NCBI): domain Eukaryota; kingdom Metazoa; phylum Arthropoda; class Malacostraca; order Decapoda; family Nephropidae; genus Homarus; species Homarus gammarus. Next base: position 3,167,949 of record CAUDMG010003297.1, on the reverse strand, counting down.
ATGACTGACCGTAAAATCCTTAGTACCAACTTTTATCATGAGCTTATTCTTATGCTAAAATTATTAATATAAGCTAATTGAAAAGTCCTTGTACACCTGTGGTAAAGGGTAACCTAACCTCGTCATTATACCGGCATTGTTATATATCGTGTTCTACTCCCAGTATGTATTAGAAACGGTCGATATGTTGATAGTGTATAATATAGCTAATATGTGTTTTTAAGGGGATCTAGATATATAATATTGTTGATAATATAAGAAAAGAACAAGTACTTTTTGATCACCTTGTTTGATAATGACTCGTATTAAAGTCACATATATACGATAAAATTCATAAATTCACTTAAGTTATTTTGAGAATTACCTGATAAGACCAAAGTTACGATGTGATTACCTTACGATAGTTTGAGAATTACCTGAATAAAACCAAAGTTACGATGTGATTACCTTACGATATTTTGAGAATTACCTGAATAAAACCAAAGTTACGATGTGATTACCGTACGATAGTTTGAGAATTACATGAATAAAACCAAAGTTGCGATGTGATTACCTTACGATAGTTTGAGAATTACCTGAATAAAACCAAAGTTACGATGTGATTACCTTACGATAGTTTGAGAATTACCTGAATAAAACCAAAGTTACGATGTGATTACCGTACGATAGTTTGAGAATTACCTGAATAAGACCAAACATACTATCAAATTCACCTATTCACTTAAGATAGTTTGTGAAAGGCCCTTCTGGACACACTTAAATATGTGATAAACTTTGAACCCTATTTTATCTGTCTGTCTGTCTGTTTGTCTGTCTGTCTGTCTGTCTGTCTGTTTTCTATGTTTTGTTTGTTAGTTTTTATATTTATTATCTGTCTGTCTGTCAGTTTTTATTTCTATGGCCACCTGTCTGTGTTACCTGTCAGTTTTTATTTCTATGGCCACCTGTCTGTGTTACCTGTCAGTATTTTCTATTTCTTTTCTGTCTGTCTGTCTGTGCTCATTATATTTCTTTGATACAATTTGTGAAGAGAGAGAGAGAGAGAGAGAGAGAGAGAGAGAGAGAGAGAGAGAGAGAGAGAGAGAGTACCCACTGTTAGCACGTGGCAGATCAGCTGAGTCAGAATACTTGTTATTGTGCTCAACTACCGCTACTTATTCTACCTCCACCACATCTCCAACCACCATCTCCACCACATCTCCAACCATCATCTCCACCACACCTCCAACCATCATCTCCACCACATCTCCAACCACCATCTCCCTCCACACCTCTACCACACCTCCACCATGTTCTCCACCATTACCTCCACCACATCTCCATCATCATCTCCACTACCACAGCTCCTCTACCTCCAAATCACCACCTCCACCACCACTACCATAGCTCCTCCACCACCACACCTCCACATCACCACCTTCACCACCACTACCATAGCTCCACCACCACCACACCTCCACATCACCACCTTCAACACCACTACCATAGCTTCTCCGCCACCACACCTCCACATCTCCACCTTCACCACCATTACCATAGCTCCACCACCACCACACCTCCACATCACCACCTTCACCACCACTACCATAGCTCCACCACCACCACACCTCCACATCACCACCTTCAACACCACTACCATAGCCCCACCACCACACCTCCACATCACCACCTTCACCACCACTACCATAGCTCCACCACCACCACACCTCCACATCACCACCTCCACCACCACTACCATAGCTCCACCACCACCACACCTCCACATCACCACCTTCACCACCACTACCATAGCTCCACCACCACCACACCTTCACATCACCACCTTCACCACCACTACCATAGCTCCTCCACCACCACACCTCCACATCACCACCTTCACCACCACTACCATAGCTCCACCACCACCACACCTCCACATCACCACCACTACCATAGCTCCACCACCACCACACCTCCACATCACCACCTTCACCACCACTATCATAACTCCACCACCACCACACCTCCACATCACCACCTTCACCACCACTACCATAGCTTCTCCACCACCACACCTCCACATCACCACCTTCACCACCACTACCAAAGCTCCTCCACCACCACACCTCCACATCACCACCTCCACCACCACTACCATAGCTCCTCCACCACCACACCTCCACCACCACTACCAAAGCTCCTCCACCACCACACCTCCACATCACCACCTCCACCACCACTACCATAGCTCCTCCACCACCACACCTCCACATCACCACCTCCACCACCACTACCATAGCTCCTCCACCACCACACCTGCACATCACCACCTTCAACACCACTACCATAGCTTCTCCACCACCACCACACCTCCACATCACCACCTCCACCACCACTACCATAGCTCCTCCACCACCACACCTCCACATCACCACCTTCACCACCACTACCAAAGCTTCTCCACCACCACACCTCCACATCACCACCTCCACCACCACTACCATAGCTCCTCCACCACCACACCTCCACATCACCACCTTCACCACCACTACCATAGCTTCTCCACCACCACCACACCTCCACATCACCACCTCCACCACCATAGCTCCTCCACCACCACACCTCCACATCACCACCTCCACCACCACTACCATAGCTCCTCCACCACCACACCTCCACATCACCACCTCCACCACCACTACCATAGCTCCTCCACCACCACACCTCCACATCACCACCTTCACCACCACTACCATAGCTTCTCCACCACCACCACACCTCCACATCACCACCTTCACCACCACTACCATAGCTTCTCCACCACCACACCTCCACCTTCACCACCACTACCAAAGCTCCTCCACCACCACTACCAAAGCTCCTCCACCACCACACCTCCACATCACCACCTCCACCACCACTACCATAACTCCTCCACCACCACACCTCCACATCACCACCTTCACCACCACTACCATAGCTTCTCCACCACCACACCTCCACATCACCACCTTCACCACCACTACCATAGCTCCACCACCACCACACCTCCACATCACCACCTTCAACACCACTACCATAGCCCCACCACCACACCTCCACATCACCACCTTCACCACCACTACCATAGCTCCACCACCACCACACCTCCACATCACCACCTCCACCACCACCACACCTCCACATCACCACCTTCACCACCACTACCATAGCTCCACCACCACCACACCTTCACATCACCACCTTCACCACCACTACCATAGCTCCTCCACCACCACACCTCCACATCACCACCTTCACCACCACTACCATAGCTCCACCACCACCACACCTCCACATCACCACCACTACCATAGCTCCACCACCACCACACCTCCACATCACCACCTTCACCACCACTATCATAGCTCCACCACCACACCTCCACATCACCACCTTCACCACCACTACCATAGCTTCTCCACCACCACACCTCCACATCACCACCTTCACCACCACTACCAAAGCTCCTCCACCACCACACCTCCACATCACCACCTCCACCACCACTACCATAGCTCCTCCACCACCACACCTCCACCACCATAGCTCCTCCACCACCACACCTCCACATCACCACCTCCACCACCACTACCATAGCTCCTCCACCACCACACCTCCACATCACCACCTCCACCACCACTACCATAGCTCCTCCACCACCACACCTGCACATCACCACCTTCAACACCACTACCATAGCTTCTCCACCACCACCACACCTCCACATCACCACCTCCACCACCACTACCATAGCTCCTCCACCACCACACCTCCACATCACCACCTTCACCACCACTACCAAAGCTTCACCACCACACCTCCACATCACCACCTCCACCACCACTACCATAGCTCCTCCACCACCACACCTCCACATCACCACCTTCACCACCACTACCATAGCTTCTCCACCACCACCACACCTCCACATCACCACCTCCACCACCATAGCTCCTCCACCACCACACCTCCACATCACCACCACCACCACCACTACCATAGCTCCTCCACCACCACACCTCCACATCACCACCTCCACCACCACTACCATAGCTCCTCCACCACCACACCTCCACATCACCACCTTCACCACCACTACCATAGCTACTCCACCACCACCACACCTCCACATCACCACCTCCACCACCACTACCATAGCTTCTCCACCACCACACCTCCACCTTCACCACCACTACCAAAGCTCCTCCACCACCACTACCAAAGCTCCTCCACCACCACACCTCCACATCACCACCTCCACCACCACTACCATAACTCCTCCACCACCACACCTCCACATCACCACCTTCACCACCACTACCATAGCTTCTCCACCACCACACCTCCACATCACCACCTTCACCACCACTACCACAGCTCCACCACCACACCTCCACATCACCACCTTCACCACCACTACCAAAGCTTCTCCACCACCACACCTCCACATCACCACCTTCACCACCACTACCATAGCTTCTCCACCACCACACCTCCACATCACCACCTCCACCACCACTACCATAGCTCCTCCACCACCACACCTCCACATCACCACCTCCACCACCACTACCATAGCTCCACCACCACCACACCCCCATATCACCACCTCCACCACCACTACCATAGCTCCTCCACCACCATACCTCCACATCACCACCACTACCATAGCTCCACCACCACCACACCTCCACATCACCACCTTCACCACCACTACCATAGCTTCTCCACCACCACCACACCTCCACATCACCACCTTCACCACCACTACCATAGCTTCTCCACCACCACACCACATCACCACCTTCACCACCACTACCAAAGCTCCTCCACCACCACACCTCCACATCACCACCTCCACCACCACTACCATAACTCCTCCACCACCACACCTCCACATCACCACCTTCACCACCACTACCATAGCTTCTCCACCACCACACCTCCACCTCCACCACCACTACCATAGCTCCTCCACCACCACACCTCCACATCACCACCTTCAACACCACTACCATAGCTCCACCACCACCACACCTCCACATCACCACCTTCACCACGTCTGTTTGCATGTTTGTCTTTATCTATGAACACAACCACACAAACCCACATAAAGTTACTTTTATACACACACTACTCAACCACTAATACACACAACAAAAGGTAAAAGAACAATAGACAGCTTCCAGGACCTTGTTGACAACCAGGTAATACTCGGAAAGTGTGAATGAATAACAGGATGACGAGCTGCAAAGTTCACCTGTTGATTAAACACCCTTGAGTTACCTGGAAGTTAGTTTAGGTTAGGTAAGGTAAGACAGGTTTACGTTAGGTTAGGTTAGGTTAGGTTTAGGTTAGGTTAGGTTTACGTTAGGTTAGGTTAGGTTAGGGGTATTTAATCATTGGGTAAAATAAGTTGGGTGGATAATCACGTGATCTTAAATTTCTTCACTAAAATTTTCAATGAGTATATGTGAGGCTTTACTTGATGCTTAGTCACCTTACTAATGATTTGGTGTACCTTAACGTGTTCTGTGACGTGGCACCGTTGGGGTGACACAAGTGGCACTGTATTGTTGGGGTGACAAGTGGCACTGTGCTGTTGGGGTGACAAAAGTGGCACTGTGTGCTTAGGATAACAAAAGTGGCACTGTGCTGTTGGGGTAACAAAAGTGGCACTGTGGTGTTGGGATGACAAAAGTGGCACTCTGCTCTTGGGGTGACAAAAGTGGCACTGTGCTGTTGGGATGAGAAAAGTGGCACTCTGTTGTTGGGATGACAAAAGTGGCACTGTGTTGTTGGGATGACAAAAGTGGCACTGTGTTGTTGGGGTGACGAGCGTGGCACTGTGTTGTTGGGGTGACGAGCGTGGCACTGTGTTGTTGGGGTGACGAGCGTGGCACTGTGTTGTTGGGGTGACACAAGTGGCACTGTGTTGTTGGGGTGACGAGCGTGGCACCCGGCAGCGCCTAAGAGTGTCGGTCCCTCACCTTTGATCTCATGGAGTATTTAAATGACTTGTGCCGTGATACCTCAGCAACACACCTAGGTACATCTCACCTCTCCCTCCCCCCCCTCCTTCTCCCCTCTTGTCCCCACCTTTATTTTTTTTTCTCTCTTTCTCTCTCTCACTCTTCTTTCTATCTCTTCCATTCATCTCCTGTAATCATTACTACCTCTCTCTCTCTTTTTTTCTCCCACAATTTCCCTCACACCTCCCTCCCTCCCACATCTCGCCTCCTGTCCTCCCCTCCTACGCTCCCTCCCTCTCACCTCTCGCCCCCCTGCCCTTCCACTTGACCCTTCACCCTCCCTCCCACTGTTTACCTCCCCGGACCTTCTCTCTGAACCTTCCTTCCGGAGTTGAACCTTTGAACACCCGGACAACAAGTTCTGTAATCCGACGTGACACTTGGAGAATTTAAGAGATAAGCATCTAAAATCCAGGCCTTGAAACTTTATAAATCTAGACATGAACTTAAAAAATCTGGACCTGAACTTCAAAAATCCGGACCTGAACTTTAGATTATCCGGACCTTAACTGCAAAAATTCGGACCTGAACTTCAATAATCCGGACCAAAACTTAAAAAATCCGGACCTGAACTTCAGACATCCGAACCTGAACTTAAAAAAACCGGACCTGAACTTCAAAAACCCGGGCTTAAATCTTTAAAATATGATGAGGCGGAACCATCCATCCATCAGGGGATTCATAACTCAAGACTGTGGTAGTGTGACCTTAGTGGTGTTCCCAGGCGAGATATTCACACCTGGTGGCCGAGGTGGGGCAGGTGGGCGCGGTAAATCACTCTGCACACACCTGGGGCTTCACTAATCGAGATAAGCAGCCGCGGGTGTGATGGATGCAGAGGATGGAAGGAAGGAAGGAAGGAGGGATGGAAGGAAGGAAGGAAGGGAGTCAGGGAGGGAGGGAGGGTGGGTAGCAGGAAGGGTGGGAGAGCGGGGTAAATGGAGGTAGGGAAGGAAGGAAGGAAAAATCGGATAGTAAGAAGAAGGAAGGGGGGAGAGGGGAAGGAAAAGGCTTATGAGAAGGATGGAGGAAAGAAGGAAGGGAGGGAGGGAGGGAGTGATGTGCTAGCTTCAGGAAAGATGGGAAGGATGACGATGATGATGGTGACGATGATGATGGTGACGATGATGATGGTGATGATGATGACGGTGACGATGATGGTGACGATGATGATGGTGACAATAATGATAATGATGATGGTGACGATGATGATGATGATGCTACTGCCTCTAACAAACCTTCCCTAACCAATCATACTACTTAGCCACAACACTTCGCTAACCTAACCAAACCATCACCATCACCACACCACACACCACCCCCTCTCTCATCACGTAATATTTCCCCAGTGGTCGGCATCACGAGAGAAATAATCAAATATTTCTCACTCCCCTTCAGCAAAATATACTTGGGAGCAGCTTCCATATCTTCAACCTTAAGTAATATTTTATCGTTAAGAATTTTCAAGCCGTAATCTTATTTATGGCTTTAAGAGGAATTGTTGAGGGTGTGTGGGTGGAGTGTTTGTGTGTGTTTGTTGGGAGTGATTGTGTGTGGGGGAAGGTGGGAGGAAAGTGGAGTGGTGTGTGGGAGTGATTGATTGTGTATGTGGGGGAAGTGATTGTATGTGTATGAGGAGAGTGTTTGTGTGTATGTTAGAAGACTGATTTAAAAGACTTCGGTTATTATAAGTACACATACTCACACAGACACACACACACACACACTCACACACCACACACACACATACACAGAAACACACACACACAAACACAGAAACACACACACACACACACACACACACACACAGACACACACACAGAAACACACACACACACACACAGAAACACACACACACACACAGAAACACACACACACACACAGAAACACTCATACAGACACACACACACACACATACACAAAAGCACACACACACACACACAGAAACACACACACACAGAAACACACACACACACACACACTCACACAGACACACACAGATACACACACACACACACAGAAACACTCATACACACACACACACACACACACACACACACACACAAAATCGCCAACAAACTCCTGAAATTTAAATCCAAACGCTCCACGACCCCAATTGACCTCCCAATCAAAATATACAAGGAGTTTGCAGTCGAACTTGCCACCCCCCTCTGTTCTATTACACTGCCCTGCATAGTTTTTGAGGTTTGTGTATTATTAAGCTTTTCTGGGTGTATTTTGCATGCTGATCTCAAAAATGTTATCCATTTTGCTCAATCAGGTCAGAATTTTGTGCTATAGCATTTTAAGCGGAGATTCAGGTAAAATATTGGCATTTTTCGCTCAAAATGGGGTCCTCATATTCGTTTAGTAAAAAAATCATCCGAAACATTGGCAAGCCTCTCAGAAAAGATTTCGGTCAGTTTTAATGCCCTTACGATGCATTTAAATACACCCACGTGCTCGCCGGCCATTTAAATGTCCGCCGTGACGCAAAGGAAAAGAGTATATGTCCGTGTTTTTTTACATATATTTTTTCACAATTAAATTTCTTTTTCATCTGGTGGTACATGGCATGTTTCCTCTGTCTGTGGGATAGTCGAGCAGACAAGCAGCACTACATGCAATGTGACTGGCCTGCAAGAAGTGGACTTACTCCAGGTTCTCACAATGTTGTTGCCCATGCTCTGGTGAATCCGCAGAACATTCTTCTTCCGCCACTGCACATCAAGCTCGGTCTGTTCAAAAACTTTGTAAAGGCACTGGACAAAAGAAGCCAGGCTTTCAATTTTCTGAAAGAAAATTTTCCAAAAGTCACTGAGGCAAAGCTGAATGCAGGAATTTTTGATGGCCCTCAGATCAGAGAGCTTTTCAAAGATCCCAAGTTTGATTGCAGCATGGATGTAAATGAGAAGAAAGCCTGGCATGCCTTTAAGTCTATTGTCTCCAATTTTCTTGGCAACTACAGAAGTCCAGAGTATGGACGAGTTGTTGAGGACCTACTTCTGAGCTATAAAGTTCTTGGTGCACGCATGTCCATCAAGATGCACTTCCTCAGCTCCCACTTGGACTACTTTCCAGAGAACTGTGGTGATGTGAGTGAGGAACAAGGAGAACGCTTCCATCAAGATATCCGTGTAATGGAGGAGCGGTACCAGGGTCGCTGGGATATCAACATGCTCGCCGACTACTGTTGGTGTCTGAAACGGGACGCCCCAGACACCAACCACCAAAGAAATTCTCTGCGACAGCCATTTATGCATGTCTAACTGTAAAGGCATCTATGTAGTTGACATATTTTGGTCCTATGTGTTGTGGTTACATTTCTTATGATATATTTTGCATAAAAATTTTGACATCATATTTAAGAATTTCGATTTTTTCCTAATTCCCATAGCATAAAAATCTGACCTGATTGGGCAAAATGAATGGCATTTTGGAATCAGCACGCAAAATACATAAAGAATCAGCTAAGAAACCCCGCACCTCATGAATTTTTTTCAAATGCATCCCAGTGTTATTAATGCATCCCTCAGACAAAGAAAATGCCCTAATGAATGGGAAACCGCATTTGTCACCCCCATCCCCAAGGTCACCACCCCACAGTCCCCTAACGACCTCAGGCCAGTTGCCATTACCCCCATACCCAGTCTACTTTGTGAGGACTTTGTCTTTGAGTGGGCATTTGCCAGAATCTGTCAGTCAATTGATCCACAGCAATTTGGCAATATGAGGACCTCCTCTACATCACACTGCTTGGTGAGCTTTCTGGATTTTCTGCACAAAAACTTGCAGAAACGTAAGACATCACTGGCCGTTGCCCTTGTTGACTTCAGGAAGGCCTTTGATATTGTTGATCACTGCACTGTTATCAACAAGGCTATTGCACTAGGGCTGCTCACCAACCTGGTCTCATGGCTCACTGATTTCTTGAGTGGACGTCGCCAGGCAGTGAAGTATCAGGGCTCGGTCTCCACATTCCAACACCTCACCTGCGGTGTTCCCCAGGGGATCAAGATGGGACCACTGTGCTTCCTCATCCTGATCAACGACGCTCTATCGGACACTCCTCACAGGTGGAAGTACGTGGATGACTGCACTGTGGGGGTTTCAGTGGACAACACCGCACCAGACTACTCATCGCTACAAGGCACCCTGGACAGGCTACAGGCATGGACTATGGAGAACAAGGTCACCATCAACCACACCAAAACCGTAGTCATGCACATCAACACTGCCACCACTCCAGTGCAAGCCCCAGCAGTCACAGTGGGAGCCCATCCTCTCCAACTGGTGCAGTCTGCCAAACTCCTGGGTGTAACTATAGACAACAAACTTGACTGGAAGGCCCATGTAAATAATACAGTCAAGGCAGCCTCGTACCGTCTCTACATGCTACGACGACTTAGGTCACTTGGGACACCCACGCCAGAGCTGAGAACCATCTACAACGCTTTTATTCTTCCCAAACTAACGTATGCGTCACCAGCCTGGTCGTCTTCTCTCAACTCCACCCAACAACGTCAGCTAGATAAGTACAGAAAAGGGCCTGCAGAATCATGCTCGGCGCAGAATACTCCGGCTACACCAACGCTCTCTCCACCCTGGAAATGCCATCCCTCAGTGACCTCCACCACTAAGCACTGGAAAGGTTTGGCAGCCAATTAATGCACCACCCTCGCCACCTCCTGCAGCCCCCTGCCCACCTCGCTCAGTCCGCCACTGCAACAAAATTCAGCCCATAAGAGCCCGCACCGATAGATATAAGAATAGCACCATCCCATCTATTGTCAAAATAATAAACAACAACTGATTTATGTACTGTACAGCCCTGTAAATGTATTCAATGCATATTATATCATTATGTCTAAATCAAATGTAAGTCTGTATATTTTCAGCCACCGGCTGCAACTCTATCAATAAACCGTTAATTATTATTATTATTATTACACACACACACACACACACATAAAAATTAAATATGAAATATTGACTCGACTGACTTGTTTTATAAATAGCTTCGAGAGGATGGTTGAAGGAGGGGGTAGTGTGAGTGGGGAGGGGGGAGGTAGTGTGAGTGGGGAGGGTGGAGGAAGGGGTGTGAGAGGGGGAGGGGGTTGTACAGGGGGATAGGGGAGTGGGAGGAGGTTGGAAGAGGGGGGTTCATGGGGCGGGAATGTGGGACATGTGGGAGGTGCTGAGAGAGAGAGAGAGAGAGAGAGAGAGAGAGAGAGTATCGGACATTGATATAAATAATCCAATCCATAAGAAACTTAACCTAACCTAACCTTACCTGTACAGTCATTTAGAGCGGCGGAAGGTGAACAACATCCTACGTCACTAGTGTAATGATAAATGATATATCTACCTTGTGATCTATTAAAAGGGTGAATACAAATACATTAATTGCCGCTCTGATGTGGGATAATCCAGTGTGCGTGTCCAGTGATAACACCAGTGATTGTTGCTGTGTTTGTGTAGTTCAGGTAATGATGTGTGTGTGTGTGTGTGTCGTCAAACCGTACGGCTGGTGCTCTTGTATACACACACACACTTACGCAAACACACACACACACACACGCGTACACACACACACACACACACGCGTACACACACACACACACACACACACACACGCGCGCGCGTCCCAAGCTTTTTCTTATACACACACTTTGAGAGGATAGACACACAGACAGGTAACAACAGAACACAACACAGACGGATCACAACAGAACACAACACAGACAGGTAACAACAGGACACAACACAGACGGATCACAACAGAACACAACAGGACAGAATACAGCAACAGGTAGGGAAGCTCACCTGGTCTGGCGCGCGAGTGTTAATTTTCCTCAGGTGAGACATGTCGCTAATATCCTGTAATACGTCAACCTCACCTCACCTCTCGGGATATTACAGATGGACAGCTGTAATGTCAGTCAGTAAACTTTCCATAGATATTTATGTTGAGAAAATATGACACAACGGTCGAAGGATTTTGACAACCCTATCAAGACAATAGGAGTCAGTGTTCATTCTGAAATTCATCGGACACTTTGCCATGCACAGAGAGTTTTTTGAGTGTCTGTACATTATACACCTAAACGTGGGTCTGTATGCCTGGCAGTCAGTTAGGGGCAGTGTGGGTACAGCATACTGTATACTGAGTCTTTTATCCGCTTAAGACGGAGGCAGAGTGACTGACCCTGTCCCCCATCATCTTCCATTCACCAGCTGTAAGTGTCGCCTCACAGCTGGGCGGACCAGGTGAGCTCTGACGTGAGGCAGTAGTCTATTCCAGCAGTCGGGATGTTGATATTGTGAATCACCTGAAGCTTATTTCACCCGATGATTGAATACTGCTAACCTAACCTAACCTAACCTAACCTCCCGGAGCGTTAAGGTGTGTTTAATCATCAGGGGAAATAAACTAGGGGCCTAATCTTCAGGTGATCCAAACATAATTGTACGGTTGAAAATTTTGTATATATTTAATTATTCAGGTAAATTCTTCCTCATATAAGAGTAAAGTTAATGGTGATATGAAATTAATGAAGACTTGAAGTAGGTATCATTTTTGTTGCGTCGACCAATCAGAGGTGATAAAACCTAAACAGATCAGGTGTCACGGACCTAAATGAAGGCCTCTGATAGGTGAAAGGTGCTGTGACGTCACGGCTAAATATACCCATAAAGCACCTACGTCACTAGCGAGGCCACGCCCACGTCCTCCTCTCTCCCTCCCACCCACCTTCTGTCTCGTCCACTCCAGTACTCTGCCACACCCTGTTTATTTATTTATCTCTTTGTCTTTGCTCCAGCCTCTTTGTCTCTGTCTCTCTTTACAACACCCTATTTATTCTCTCTCCATCACACCCTCTTTCTCTCCCCGTCACTACCAACTCTCTCTCTCTCTGTCTCTCTTTTTCTCTCTCTCTCCCCCTACACCCCTCACTACCACACCCTCCCTCTCTCCCCCTACACCCCACACTACCACACCCTCCCTCTCTCTCCCTACACCCCTCACTACCACACCCTGTCTCTCTCTCCCCCTACACCCCTCACTACCACACCCTCTCTCTCTCCCCCTACACCCCTCACTACCACACCCTCCCTCTCTCCCCCTACACCCCTCACTACCACACCCTCCCTCTCTCCCCCTACACCCCTCACTACCACACCCTGTCTCTCTCTCCCCCTACACCCCTCACTACCACACCCTCCCCCTCTCCCCCTACACCCCTCACTACCACACCCTGTCTCTCTCTCCCCCTACACCCCTCACTACCACACCCTCCCTCTCTCCCCCTACACCCCTCACTACCACACCCTCCCTCTCTCCCCCTACACCCCTCACTACCACACCCTGTCTCTCTCTCCCCCTACACCCCTCACTACCACACCCTGTCTCTCTCTCCCCCTACACCCCTCACTACCACACCCTCCCTCTCTCCCCCTACACCCCTCACTACCACACCCTGTCTCTCTCTCCCCCTACACCCCTCACTACCACACCCTCCCTCTCTCCCCCTACACCCCTCACTACCACACCCTCCCTCTCTCCCCCTACACCCCTCACTACCACACCCTCCCTCTCTCCCCCTACACCCCTCACTACCACACCCTGTCTCTCTCTCCCCCTACACCCCTCACTACCACACCCTCCCTCTCTCCCCCTACACCCCTCACTACCACACCCTCCCTCTCTCCCCTACACCCCACACTACCACACCCTCCCTCTCTCCCCCTACACCCCTCACTACCACACCCTGTCTCTCTCTCCCCCTACACCCCTCACTACCACACCCTCCCTCTCTCCCCCTACACCCCTCACTACCACACCCTCCCTCTCTCCCCCTACACCCCTCACTACCACACCCTCTCTCTCTCCCCCTACACCCCTCACTACCACACCCTCCCTCTCTCCCCCTACACCCCACACTACCACACCCTCCCTCTCTCCCCCAACACCCCACACTACCACACCCTCCCTCTCTCCCCCTACACCCCACACTACCACACCCTCCCTCTCTCCCCCTACACCCCACACTACCACACCCTCCCTCTCTCTCCCTACACCCCTCACTACCACACCCTGTCTCTCTCTCCCCCTACACCCCACACTACCACACCCTCCCTCTCTCTCCCTACACCCCTCACTACCACACCCTGTCTCTCTCTCCCCCTACACCCCTCACTACCACACCCTCCTCCTCTCCCCCTACACCCCACACTACCACACCCTGTCTCGAGATAACCGACATATTAAGATTGCATCTGTATAATATATGGACACAAAGTAGTACCTTCAGCCGTGTATTATTATATTACTCCTATATTACTCCATTAATTATGTATAGTAAAGTATTACAGAACATGTATTAATTCTATGTAATATTCCATTTTTTTGCACTTAATAACTATATCAGTTCTCATGTGTGGGTCCAAACACACACAAGGTGCTTGAATACCTCTCACGTAAAGGTGAATAACAAAGTGTGAGGCCAGACATACACACGCCTGTACTCACGCATTTGTGAATAAGTTACCCTTTATATATAGAACTAAACAAATAATGTAATTGAAATACTGTGTAACATTCAGTGCCACAATATCCTGACAACAGGGGGTTAATTATTATGACCCGTTGTTAACCCTACTCTGTAGTCCTTTTGCGCTACCGCCCACAGGATGAGTGTGGGGTGCACAATAAAGTAGCAGCTGTAAGCGGCAAAATAAAAAAAAATCAATCTCTCACTCGCTACACCCTTCACTACCACACCCTGTCTCTCCCCCTACACCCCTTCACTACCACACCCTGTCTCTCCCCCTACACCCCTTCACTACCACACCCTGTCTCTCCCCCTACACCCCTTCACTACCACACCCTGTCTCTCTCCCCCTACACCCCTTCACTACCACACCCTGTCTCTCTCCCCCTACACCCCTTCACTACCACACCCTCCCTCTCTCCCCCTACACCCCTTCACTACCACACCCTCCCTCTCTCCCCCTACACCCCTTCACTACCACACCCTGTCTCTCTCCCCCTACACCCCTTCACTACCACACCCTGTCTCTCTCCCCCTACACCCCTTCACTACCACACCCTCTCTCTCACACTCCGTTACACACACACACTCACGAACCCACTCACTCACTCTCCTGATCTCTGCCATTCATCTCCTGTAATCGTTACTCTCTCTCTCTCTCTCTCTCTCTCTCTCTCTCTCTCTCTCTCTCTCTCTCTCTCTCTCTCCTCTACATCCTCTCTCTGCCACTCTCTTCCGTCCCTCTCTCTCCTTCTCACTCTCTTCATCTTTCCAATTCTCTCATTCTTTTCATCCTTTCTCTCCCCTCCCTCCAACCTTTACTCCTCCTCCTCCTCTTCTCTCTTCTTCTCCAACTTATTTTAGTTCAAGAGACACAGGTAGAGTGTGTGTGTGTGTGTGTGTGTGTGTGTGTGTGTGTGTTTATGAGTACATGTACATCATAACGAAAACTACCGACCATTAGTACTCACAGTCAGGTCATTCACCTTGGCATACCTGTGACCTGCTACGGACTCTCGTAGGTTAAAGGTCAAGGTATTGGATGGGTGGGTAATCACTTCTGGCTGAGACGAAGAAATTTGGGAAGTTTAGTTTAAGTTTCCCCTGGTATTAAAAAGCTTGTGATGAACTGATATATAATTATAATTCATTTTCTATTACTACTACTGAACTGCTAACACTACTTACTCTACAACTACAATTACTACTACTACTACTATTCATACAACTACTACTACTACTACTACTGTTTTATGGCCTCAGACCTCCCTTTATGGCCATACATTGAACACCTTTTTATTATCTAACTACCCTAATACAAAAGTAACTACCCTGTAATGAGTTAGTTAAGCAGTAGATCTATGTGGCATTCAGTGACTGTTGCCTCATAGTCAATGTCTGTGACTGTTGTCGGCTTTGGGGCCAATGATCTTAATCCCCTGAGGTAGAAGCAATGCAAACCTAAGTAAAGAGAAGGACAGTCGACATCTCAACCAGGTTGCAACATAGCTCCTAGGGTGCGACTTCTGTTCACTTAACACCTCGGCCTGTCTGGCGTAGAAGCATCTTGCACTTGTTCCCATCCCACCAGATTAACAACAGAGGAGTGAAGCTGCCTTGATCCATGTTCTGAATTCTCTAGGATTACGCTCTCTTCTTGTCGTTTTCGTTCCTCCTGTGTGCAGCTTCGAGAGACAGGTCACAGTGACATGCGGCCACAGGGTCGAATATATTGATATCAAAGAAGGCTCGCTGTTCCCGGGTCCATAATTCTCGAGCGCTGACGTCCACACTGCTTCGTTGGATGTGTTGGAAGTCCTGTGATGGAGATTCTCACGGTCCAGTGGAAGGAGGGTCGGTTCGGTGGACGGAAATAATGTCCACAGGAAAAAAGTCACATGACTTGTACACATTGACAATATAATATATATATGATGGCATTGCACGTAGGTTAGGTTAGGTTAGGTTTTTTTCCGTGCCTTTTTTTCTTGTGACTTTTTTTCCTGGATTCGTCTGTTCTACCGTGACATCACGACAGATTTCCTTCAGCATATTTACTGTGAGATTCCTTACTTCGTCATGCCTCATGCATACGAAGCATCCTTTTTTGCACACCATGGCGTGGCCGTTGTCGTAGGATGAGCCACACGCACTAGGAGGGCAAATCTTCTACTGGCCTACCATACCTTAGAGCAATGACCTCTGTAAATTCTAGTTTGTTAAGGTACTCACCTGCACTGCAGCTACTTATATTCTCATATTCATTGACAGTTGTTGTATCAGCTGTTGAAGTTTATCACTTTGGTTGTGTATTTCGTTGGTATCCACCTGACTTGCTGCATTCTGAGTTACCATGTGCTCAGTGAGGGCTGCCGTGAGCTTGATAGAGTTCTGAAGTTCAGTGGCAGCAAGCTCCTCTGGTTTATTAATTTCCATTCTTCCCTGTCTCGGGTTTATTGCAAGGAGTGATCTTTTTGCTGGGGTTAGGTGGTTGATTTTCATTAGTGTTGGAATAAAAGTGACTTTGATAGCTTCTTCCGGAGGGTGAAGGAGAGGTCCGATATCAGGGATAGTGCGCATCAGGTAGTTCCAGTGATGCTTGACTCCAAGGGTGAATGCAGCAAACGCTTCATGTGGCTCAGTTTTAGCAATATCAGACAGAGCTTGGATTTCCTTCACCCACTCATTTACCTTTTCCGTTACATACTCGGCCTTGAAGTCCTTCGTGCTGATTACCGCTCTTGCACGGTCATCAGCATAAGCCAATTGCTTGACCTTGGTTGTTCCCTCAGTTGACTGTATGGTGGTATCTTCTCTTAGGGCCTTGAAGCTAGTTATATAGAAGTCTGTCGGGTTCCTGGAGGTGTTTTCAACATATATTGCAAAGCTTGAACACTTGATCTTGATGTTGTACGGTGTAGCCTTGCTGTTATTATGGTGAATGCATTGGAGGCATCGACCAGGAGTACTGCCTCTCAATCACGCTGCTCAAATATCTTTCTCATGGCGTGAATGGCAGCTTCACCCCTAGCCTGGTGGCCAGCACATACTTGCAGGTTCCCTGCAGCTGCCCTGACATCATCATTGAACGCCTTCATTATGCATTTTCCAATGATCCGTCTCAGCACTTCCCCCATCTCCATAGGCCTACATCCTGGATTTTTGTCTTGTAGGATGAGGCGGTCAGAGCTTGTAGGTGATGGCAGCACGAGATTGCCAGCTGTCTTGCAAGGGTGGCGGTGGCGTTGCAGAGATCACTTGCTATGTCACTAAACTTGTTAGTGCTGAGGATGACTCTCCAACCGTCTACATCCAGGCCTGAAGGGCCTGCCTCTCCTGTGTCTTCAGTGTTTTTTTTCCACACCATCCCTCCTGTTATTTTCTCGAACATGACAGCGCTTGGAGGGACATAGTCACCCGGGAACCTGATGCCTTCCTCTTCACTTGCTGGAGATGTTTTTCCTTCAGTTTTTATAATGTCTCTCTGTTTATTGACAGCACACCATCGGGAGGTTCCTCTGAGGACACCTTTCCCACACGCATCTTTTTACCAAATCTTCTGGCAGCATCTTCTGTGATTTGCTTTCCGCCTCCTGTAAATTCCACTTTCTCCTCCAGTGTTCTTGCCTCACTTAGAAGATCATCAAGAGCCCCATTCTGCCACATTGTCAGTGTTCTCGTCATTGCTGCCACATTTTCTTTGCACTTACTCTTTGCGGGCGTTTTCTGGAAGAACAGATCGGTCATTATTACCAGTATATGGAGAACTATTGAGGCCAGGGATCTGTTGTGAGTGTAATTATGTATGAAGCGAGTTATCTTCTGGATCATTTCTTTGGTGGCCCCACACTTTGGTTGTTTAAAGAGGTTAGTTGGTGACCACTGGACCACTTCTGAGTAGGCTTCTTTCCTGACATGCCTTTCCAGTGTGTTGACTGTATGTCATTCGCCTCCTGTACAGTACATCTTTTCTTATTGGCTCAACATTTACAGATTGAGTGGGATTACTGCTATCGTTCAAAATGTCGTCCTTAGGTGACAGATCCCTGCCCAAGGGATTCTAACAGCTGATCCCTTTCCTACAACTCACACAACGGCGGTAATTTCTTACACGTATACAGTTTGTGCATTTATGGTTTGGACCAGAACAGATGCACTGACAGTTGCCCGCCACGGTGTTAAGCGGTCGCTAGGGTAGGTCGTGGGAGGATCAGGGATGAGGGGAGAGGGAAAGTCTGACTGAGGGGGGATGTGGGAGAGGGGAGAGGAGTGGGAAAAGCGGATTGTTGTGGTTTAGGCCGGGCCAGGATGGTTTAAGCCAGGCGGGATGGGTGCGCACTGAGCAAACAACTGGTTGGTGTTGACATCCATTATTTCCACATACTGCATTAGATATGTCGGCAATAGTGAAGTATTAAAGGCTAGCTGTGAGGCAGTGGGGAATTGGGATGACAGACAGCAGGAGGGGGTAAGGGGGGGGGGGGGCAACGAGTGTGACGGGGCGTGGCGGCTAGAATATCTGACTAGCCCAAATTACAAACCAGGGCCCTGTATGGCACTGACACCAGCACCACCTGCTAGACAATCATAGGTTCTCCAATAATTATCACTCAGGATGTTCACAGGTGGATGACAGAGTGATCACTTCACGCATAACACACTCATGGGTAATAGTTCTTTGGATTATGGCTGGTTGTCCAAATTACGACCTTGATTTTTGATGGAAAACACAGCTCACCCACACACACCCGTCACCGCCGGCGGCCCCACTACTATCCTAATATTAAAGTATCTACCTGAGCTGAGTTAGTTAACCGCAGATCTATGCAGCATCCAGTGACTGTTGCCTCGTAGTCCATGTCTACGACTGTTATTGGCTTAGGGGCCGATGATCTTGTTCCCCTGAGACAACACAACAAACAACAACAACTACTACTATTTCTACTACCGTTTCTCTCTTTCTTTCCCTTTATTTTATATTTCTATCCATATTTCTGCCTGTTCTTTTATCTCTCTCTCACTCTCTATGTGCCTCTCTCTCTCTCTCTCTCTCTCTCTCTCTCTCTCTCTCTCTCTCTCTCTCTCTCTCTCTTTGTATCTCTCTCACAAGGCCACCACACACCTCGAAGCCTTACTCAACAAATCATATTTTGCCGTGCTATACTGAGGCCGTCTAATTATTTCCTGTGCCCCTGGCCAACCTTAGAGAGAAAGAGAGAGAGAGAGAGAGAGAGAGAGAGAGAGAGAGATCATGGTATGCATAAATCTTGATAATAATAATAATAATATTGATAATGACAATGACATAATAATAATAATAATAGTATTACTACTACTACTACTACTAATAATAATAATAATAATAATAAAAGACAATTCTCTCTCTTTGCTCTCCCTCCCTCTCTTTCTTTAATCACAATATCAAACTCTGATCACTAACTCTTTCATTATACACTTCACCACAAGAACACAACAGTAACATAGAAAACGTAATACCTACCTTGGGTAACTTATTCACACCGACATGAAGCCCCAACAGGATGCTTCTCTATCTATACCTATGACGCCTTGTATGTTCCCGGACACACCACCGCTGTCGTGTATACCATCTCCTGTCATGCTCTGTGTGTGTGTGTGTGTGTAATAATAATAATAATAATAATAATAATAATAATAATAATAAACGGTTTATTGAAAGAGCTTGGCAGCCAGAAGGCTGAAAATATACAGTTACACATTTGGGGAATGGGTTACGAATTACAAATATACAAGTAACATAAGTGATACAAATAAGACATATAATAACTAGATGGGGAAAAGCTCAAACTACAGAGCATTTCAACATAGTGACAGTGCAAGGAGTAGTGTTTACTGGGAGTGAATACACTGGTTTATTACAAGTTATTGATAATTTTTACAATGGTTGGGACTGGACTGTTCTTATAGCGATCAGTTCGTGCACGTACGGGCTGGATGCGGTTGTGGTGTTGAACAGCAATTCTCGGGCTAGGGATCTCAGGTGGTAGTAGGAGCCGGTGTCGAGGATGGTGTAGAAGCTTCTTACCAAATTTGCAGATGAGGTCGTGGTGATGGTCAGTGAGAGTCGAAAGGGTCAGTGTGTTGAGCGCTTCTTGATATGTGGATTGTGGAGTAGGAAGGGGAGAGAATAATCTTGCATGCCCTCTTTTGCACTTTTTCTAGGTGTTTACGTTGTGTGGCATTTAGGGAGGAAGACCAGGTAGGGGAGGCATAGGTGAGCTTGGGAAGTATGAATGTTGTGTAAACACTGAGGAGCTCGGGTGCAGTAACTCCGAGGGACTTGAGTCGGCGGAGGAGGTGGAGACGGAAACTGGAGGATTTGACAACTTCACTGACGTGTGGTTTCCAATTTAGTTTGTTGTCTATGGTGACGCCGAGGAGCTTCGTGGAATCTACAACCTGGAGTGTGTTCGGACGTAAAGTAATGGAAGGAGGTGGGAAAATATCGGAGGAGAGGTTGATGTGTATAACCATGGTCTTGGTATGGTTGATGGTGACATGGTTGTTGGTGGCCCACATTTGGAGACTGTTCAATAAATCCTGAAGGGCGGTATAGTCGGGAGCAGAATTGTTGACGCTGATCCCAATGGTGGAGTCGTCGACATATTTCCAGCGGGCAGCGGTTTCTCTTAGGGCATCATTGATGAGCATAAGGAAGGAGAGTGGTCCCATCTTGGTGCCTTGGGGGACGCCACAGGTGAGTGACTGAAAGGTGGAGACAGCCCCTCGGAAGCGTACAGCTTGGCGTCGGTCACTGAGGAAGTCTGTAAGCCATGGTATAAGACTTCTCCGAAGCCCGAGGTCAATAGCTTTGTTGATGATTATATTGTGGTCGACTAGGTCGAATGCTTTAGTTAAATCAATGAAGGCGACAGCTACAGACGTTTTTCGTTTCTCGAGATGGCGGTATATGTAATCGAGAAAGCTGACAAGACAGTGAGTGGTGGAGGAAGTTTTCATATTGCCAAATTGCTGAGGGTCTACGACTCCTGCAATATCAGCATAAGCCCAGTCGAACACACAACTTTCACAGATTAGGCTGGGTATTGGGGGTGATTGCAATAGGTCGTAGCTGATTTAAGGATTGTGGGCTGGTTGACTTGGGCACTGGTGACACATAAGAGGTCTTCCAGTCAGCTGGGCATCTGGCTTGACTGAGAGAAGCATTGATGATGGAGCATAGGGGTTTAGCAAGCTCCGGGGAGAACTCCTTGAAGAGTTTCATTGGTAAGTCAATGGGGGTGGTAGAGCGTTTTAATTTTAGTTTGTCCAGGCGTTTTGCTACTTCAAATTCTTCTACTAAGTCAGTGGGAAGGGGGGCTGGTAGGTAAGCAGGGAGAGTGGTTGTGTCAAGCCGGGGGAGCGTCTGGCGTATAGTAGCGAAATGGTTATTTGTTTGCTCAGCTGCGTCAACATTAGTGAGATGGCTAAGGAAGGGGAGGGTGTGTGTCTTATTGTTTAGTCCACAGAGTTCTTTAAGCTCGGTTGCGAAGGGAACTGTAGCGGGGGTGTGTGTGTGTGTGTGTGTGAATCTTAGTGTCACAAAAGTGTGCAGATAAAACAAACACAAGGAACTTATTAGCCAACCATCTGTCTTTCTACCTGACTACTTCACCAATTACCTTTCCTACAAACACTGGCTGGGTTTATTCCCCTGAGGACAGGTTGTGGGTAATTACCACACATTATTATTCATTACTTGTCAAGGTAAAGTTCGATAAATTGTATAAACATTAATTATTATTACTTTTATGTTCTGTTGGTTATACAGTGAAGTACGCACGCACAGTCGCACATACACCCACACGCGCACACACACGCACATACACTCACACGCGCACACACAGACTCACGCAGTCACACGAATACACACACACACACACACACGCGCGCGCGGAATCACAGCAACTGCCCACATACACACACTCCCACTCATCTTTACCGGACACAAACACCCACATATCCCGCCTTCCCTCCCTACAACACACACACACACACACATAGTAAGATTGTAAACATCGTAGAGATGAAGCCTTGAAGAGAGACCCGCCTCCTTTTGTCAGTATACAATAATGTGTAGGTCAACTGGTTTCTGTTATTTGACTACAAAACACCCATGACACGTGACACCCATGACACGTGACACCCATGACACGTGACACCCTTGACACGTGACACCCTTGACACGTGACACCCATGATACGTTACACCCATGACACGTGACACCCATGACACGTGACACCCTTGACACGTGACACCCATGATACGTTACACCCATGACACGTGACACCCATGACACGTG